>CAUYRH010040335.1:0-13163 GCA_963574655.1 Perodicticus potto | reverse complement strand
CACCTTGGATAGAGTGCCGTGGCAACACAGCTCATAGCAACCTCCAATTCCTGGGCTCAAGCGAGTCTCCTGCCTCCGCCTCCCAAGTAGCTGGGACTACAGGCACCCACCACAACGCCCGGCCATTTTTTGGTTGCAGCCAGCATTGTTGTTTGGCCAGCCTGGGCTGGATTCGAACCCGCCAGCTCAGGTGTACGTGGCTGGTGCCTTAGCCCGTTGAGCCACAGGCACCGAGCCAGCCATTTCTCTCTTGTCAGAATATTTTATTATAGTTAAGGCGCTGTAAGTGGAATATTTGAAACAGGGACTGCAGATGCCTTGGTATCAAAATGATCAGGTTTCCCTTCTATTTTTTGTTTAACTTCAAGGTTTTCTGTTCCAATCTAAGTTAGAAACAGTACTAGAACAAGTTAATTGCCCCTGGTAGCTCAAAACCACCCCTGGGGACAGCGCTGTCCTGGTGAAAAGGTGCCTTTGGATTGCACAAATGCTGGTTGACATTCCCCACTCATTTTA
Source organism: Perodicticus potto (assembly GCA_963574655.1). Classification (NCBI taxonomy): domain Eukaryota; kingdom Metazoa; phylum Chordata; class Mammalia; order Primates; family Lorisidae; genus Perodicticus; species Perodicticus potto. The sequence goes on along the minus strand of CAUYRH010040335.1, from coordinate 12,647 downwards.
AGGCCATTTTCTTCCTGTCATTTATTGATGTCCATGAAATAGCTTCTTTTTCTTGTTTTTTTTTTTTTGAGACAGTCTCACTATGTCACCCTCATTAGAGTGCTGTGGTGTCACAGCTCACAGCAACCTCAAACTCTTGGGCTTCAGCGATTGTCTTGCCTCAGCCTCCCGTGTAGCTGGGACTACAGGCACCCATCACAACACGCGGCTATTTTTTTATTGTTGTTGTCATTGTTGTTTAGCAGGCCCAGGCCGGGGTTCGAACCCACCAGCCCCAGTGTATGTGGCAAGCGTCCTAACCACTGAGCTATGGGCACCAAGCCATGAAATAGCTTCTGTTTTGTAGTGTGCTGCTAACAAACTTTTCTAATTCTGCTTTATGCCAGGATATCGACATCTTCAGCTGCGAAACCTCCATAATGAAGTCTTGGAAATCTCTAGTTTGTTCATAAACAGCAGACGAATGGAAGAAAATTCCTCCAGCAGTACCATGCCAGCCTCTATGGTAATTAAATTCGGTTTCACTCAGGGTATTTATGGGGCTTACCGCACTGAAGGTGGGCTTTCTTGTGGTACTACAAAGTGGTCAGTGAGAGTTATTAGGTAGCCATGGAAATAATAATAACAATAATGGCTGACACCGGGCACTTTACATATATATGAACTCACTTAACTCTCTCCATGACTACAGGAGGTGGCTATTCCTCTCATCTCCATTCACAGATGAGAAAGGTAAGAGCTAAATATATCTGAAGTCACGCAGCCAGCAAGCAGCAACCAAGATTTTAAACCAAAGTACTTGCCAGGAAAGTGAGCCAAAAATAATAAAAGCAGCAAAAAAGACTTATTAAGCAAAGACTAACAGGAAGCATCTCAGTACTTTGAGAAACTTCAGTTTAAACTAGGAAAATCTTTTGGTTCTTCAGCAGATCAGGGGCAGATGTCACAAGGCTGAGTGGGCCATCGTGGCTGTTCCTACTGTCTTGCCCTCGTTCTTTCTCATGTGGCTTGTGGCAGTGGGTTCCTAACTGGTTTCTGTTCTTCTGGGTTGGTGCCCGTCTGTCTTTTATGGCCTCCCAAACAGATGTATCCAAAACCTAAAGTCCAATCATGGTCATTCCTCTGTTAAAAGTCCTTCCCCATTGCTTTCAGGGTAAAATTTATACCAAAGGGAAGAAATTCACCTGAGAGGAGGTACCAAGGGGATGATGTAGCAGCACCTGCATGTGCTGGGCAGAGACTGGGAAAGCAGAGCACTCGTGGGTTGTTTAGGGGGTGGCTGTCTCCTAGAGGTCAGCTCCAGCTGCTTGTTGCCATGAAGTGTCACCAGATCTTTTGGGTTTTTGAAGAGAATCAGGATATCTGTATTTTTGTACATGTTGGTAACTACTTTACCTTTTAAAAAATGTAATGCAGATTAAACTATACTATTAAAATGCAGGCATTTTATAGTATTCAAATCATACCTCAATACAACTAATTAAATGAAAACATTGTGCAAATATTTGACAGCACAACAAAGCAACCATCATCGAGAATAAGTTGTTATACTTTGAAATAAGCAAAAGAGTGGATTTGGAAAGTTCTTGACACAAAGAAATGATAAATGCTTGAGTGATGAATACCCCAATTACTCTGATTTTGATTATTACACTTTGTGTGCTTATATCAAAACATCACATGTTTTGATATACAACTATTATACACAACTATACAACTATTGTATACCTATTTTATAAATATATATATATATATATATATATATATACACACACACAACTATTATATACCTATAATAATTAAAAATAGACTAGGCACAGTGGCTCATGCCTATAATCTCAATACTTAGGGAGATCCAAGGTGAGAGGACCAGTTGAAGCCAGGAGTTTAAGATTAGCCTAGGCAATATTGTAAGACCTTGTCTCTAGTAAAAAAGAAAATTTTCAAATTATACAGGTGTAATAATGCGCACCTATAGTCCCAGCTACTCGAGGAACTAATGCAGGAAGATCCCTTGAGCCCAGGAGCTCGAGGCTAAGGTGAGCTATGATCATATCATTGCATTGTAGCCAGGGCAGCAAAGTGAGACCCTGTCTCAGAAAATAAATAAAATAAAATTTCAAAAGCCAGGCTTTGTTGTTCATGCTTGTAATTCTAGCACTTTGGGAGGCCAAACCTGGAGGATCACTTGAAGCCAGGAGTTTAAAACCAGCCTGAGCAAGAATGAAATTCTGTTTCCACAAAAAAAATACAAAAATTAGCCCAGGTATTGTGACACACACCTGGAGTCTCAGCTACTTGGGAGGCTGAGGCAGGAGGGTCCCTTGAGCCCAGGAGTTTGAGATTGCATTAAGGTAAGATGACACCACTATACCCTAGCCAGAATGAAGGTATAGACGAATAGCCACCTCCTGTCTCAAAAATAAAAAAATAAGCAATTGTTTTAAATAGAAAATTAATTTAAAAAAGAAAACTAAACCTGCAGTAAACAAGCATAACAAAATACCCAATTCTTCCCCTCCTCAAATAAAAATGAAGTGCATGCTAAACAAAATGCTTCAGCCCTGGGGTTGTCATTTTGCCCATTTTAATCTTAATTTTAGCCCATTAGATAAAGCCCTGCATGATCGTGCTTTTGCTTTCACCTACAGCTTTATTCTTCCAACACATCAGTCACAGAACTCATTGAGGTTCCCACAATGCCCTGCTTTGGGTCACGTCTAGGTCTTTGCACATATGCTACCTCAGTTTGGGATTCTCTTGACTAGTTCTTCATCTGCTAAATCACCCTGGGGTCCTCCAAGATTTAGTTCAAATGTTACCATTCCGGTTTCCCCCAAACCTAGGATAGGTCCCCTCCTCTAGGTTCCCAAGGGACTTACCATGCTGCTTACAATTGTCCACTGTCTCCTGTAGCTATCTCATTCAAACGGGAGCCCTCTAGGGTAGAGATAATGGACTGTTTGTCCCTGAGTCCCAGGGTGAGGAACAATGTCTGATTTACTAAAAGCCCTCCATAAGTGATTTCACATTTCAGATGAATGAATGAATGAATATATCTTAGTCTACAATGTATTCAAAGAGTTGTGAGCTGCAAATCTACCCAGATCTTTCTCACAGACATATTTTTTGTATATAATTGTATACCTGTACTTCTCTAGGGACAGAACATTTTATTTATCTTATCTAAACTTCAGCCCAGTGCCCTGAAGAAAGATGGAATCCAATAGATATTAAGAAAGATCAGCTCATAAGTAAAGACTAATATACATGTCAGATAATGTCAGTCCCTAATTATGACACTGTGATTTAAAAATTAATTAGTATTTTGGCAGTATGCTTCTAAATACCCTTACTAAACTATTGAGAAAGATGTACCATTGCCTCTCTACCACACTGAAATGCATCAGGTTATAAATAGGTTGTCATTTTTTGCATTTATGAGTCCCTATACATTCTTCTAAATACTAGCACTTCTGTATTGAATGTAACCTAGAAATGTTACTTAGAATAAATGAAGAAACATGTGATCTTCTTTACAGATGTTTAGCACAGAAGAAAGAAAATGTTTGCAGACTCACAGAGTCACGGTACATGGAGTCCCTGGTCCAGAACCCTTTACTGTTTTCACTATTAATGAAGGCACCAAGGCAAAGCAGCTTCTCCAACAAGTAGGTCCACTGAGCCTGGGGTTGGGAGAATCCAGTGTCTAATATGCATGGATGTGATGTGATGTGTGTGTGTGTGTGCGTGTGTGTAAACATACACAGATACATATAAGTTCAAAAAAGCCCATGTTGATGATATGCCTTTTGATTATTTGTAAATGTATTATTCAGTGTTAAGATCCACCCTTACAGCTCAGCACCTGTGGCTCAAGTGCTAAGGCGCCAGGCACATATACCTGAGCTGGTGTGTTCAAATCCAGCCCGAGCCCGCCAAACAACAATGACGGCTGCAACCAAAAAATAGCCGGGCGTTGTGGTGGGTGCCTGTAGTCCCAGCTACTTGGGAGGTGGAGGCAGGAGAATCATTTAAGCCCAGGATTTGGGGGTTGCTGTGAACTGTTATGCCATGGCACTCTACCCAGGGCAATAGCTTGAGGCTCTGTCTCAAAAAAAAAAAAAAAAATCCACTCTAAGAATGATTTGAGTGATCTTAATACCACTAAACAATTTCTCAGCTACATAAAACACTGGGCTGGAGAAGGATAAAGACCAAAATGAATGGGTCTCCAGCCACAGCCATGTATCTTCTTTCTTCTTCTTCTTCTTCTTCTACTTATTATTATTATTCTTTGAGACCGAGTCTCACTCTGTTGCTCTAGGCTAGAGTGCCATGGCATCAGCCTAGCTCACAACAACCTCAAACTCCTGGAGTCAAGTGATCCTCCTGCCTCAGCTTCCCAAGTATCTAGGACTACAGGCACTGACCAGAACACTGACTAATTTTTCTATTTTTAGTAGAGATGGGGGTCTCACTCTTGCTCAGGCTGGTCTTGAACTCTTGAGCTCAAACAATCCTCCCACTTCAGCTTCCCAGAGTGCTAGGATTCATCTTTATTCTTAACACAGAGCTTATTTATCAATCAGAATTTGCAGAAGCTGAATGAGTTGGACCAAATTCTCCATTCTAAGGTCTTTCTGTACATGTTGAGCACCCACCTTGCTCCCCTTTCCCTGGCAGGTGGCCTGGCCTTGGAAGTCTGATCACTCTGGTGATGTAAAGAGGCATGGAGAGCCTAAAACCAGAGTGGTCTGAGCTCCTTCATGATGCCCCACCTCTGCCCTGGATCCCCCCCGGGGATCTTTGTGGCCTCCTGGAGGCAGAGAGCTAGTCCCGAAGAGCAGTGTCCAGAAGAGGGGCCCAGATCCTCAAAAGGCCAAGACAGGACCCTTGTGTAATTCTTTTTCTGTCCACACTAGCTGTGCTACCTTTGCTCGGCGTGACAGCCTAATATCCTTGCAGATGATTTTGTCCTTAATCCATTTCAGAATTCCTTTTCCTCCATGTATAGACAAGGGGAGCAATGAGCCAGGGGAGGGACCCTTGAGCTTCCTCCGAAGTTAGGGTATATGATGAGATATAGCTAGGATCATGGAATGGAAAGGGGAATTAAAACCCAACTGAACAACCGACAGGGTAAGAGCTAATAAGTGGCTCTGTCCTTTGAGGGCACTTCTCTATTCTGCCCAACATTTTATAATTGACTTCAGTAAAGTCAAAGAAAATAGCTTAGGGGTGAAATTTCATAGAGTATCAAACAGAAGCTACTGCCGACGTTTTGTTGTTTTGTTTTGTCTTAATCCATCAGTCCATGAACATCAATGTCCGCTATCACAGAGTATTGCTGAGGTTTTTTTTTAAAGCAGAGAAGTCTTTCCCTGAGCTGCCCATGAAAAGTAGCCCATTACTTTATTGTCACCATGCAAATAAATACATGGATATAAAGCAAAATAAACACACGGATATAAAGCAGCAGAGTGTCTTCATCATGACCAAACTTTCCTTTGAGTTCAGTCTTCTGTAGTAACCTGTACAATATGAGTGAGAAAGAATACATTGGCAAAAGTAAATATATGTATGTATATATACATTTTTTTTTCTTTTTGGAGGCAGGGTCTCACTCTGTCACCTGGATTAGAGTGCAGTGGCATTATCTTAGTTCACTGCAACCTCGAACTCCTGGGCTCAAGTGATCCTGCTACCTCAGCCTACAAATATCTAGGACTATAGGCACACACCACCACACCCAGCAAGTCGTTTCTCTATTTTTTTATAGAGACAGGGTCTCACTCTTGGTCTGGCTGGTCTTGAACCCCTCAGCCCAAAGTTCCTTGGCCTCCCAAAGTGCTGAGATTATAAGTGTAAGCCACTGCAACCCAGCAAAAGTAACTATAATGATTGCTCATCTTTACTGGGGTCTCATAATGTACCCATGTTATGTTGTAGGCCTCAAACACAAAACAAAATTAAAGATGGTTACTATTTCAATTCCCATTTTATAGGTGGAAAACTGAGGTTAAGTATCTTGCCCAACACCTCACAAGCAGGAAAGGCAGACTGCAAACTCAGGTCTGCTTTTTTCCAGAGCCTTGTCTCAATTGCTTTGTTTGACTGCACAGGATCAAGAGCCAACAAAGAAAACCTTTTAGGCATACTGTCAAGAGTTTATTAAAAGGAGATGGGCACAGTTGCTTACATTTGTAATACTAGCGCTTTGGGAGGCTAAAGCAGGAAGATCACTTGAGGCCAGGAATTTGAGACAAGCTTGGGCAACATAGCAAGACCTCACCTCTATAAAAAATTTTACAAAAAAATTAACTAGGGATGGTGTCATGTGCTTGTATTCTTAGCTAAGTGGAAGGCTGAGGCAAGAGGAGCACTTAAACCCAGGAGTTCAAGGCTATAGTGAGTTATGGTTGTACCATTGCACTACAGCCTGGGCAAAAGGGTAAAACTCTGTCTCTAAATAAATAAACAAACAAACAAATATAAAAGGAGAATTCTCAGAACTTACATCAGAGGAGAACTTAGCCCTGTAAACTTTGCATGAGAAGATGATTATTTCCAATGTAAAAAGAGCAGATTATCTTAGTAAATACTGTACTAGGTTCTTTGCAGTTAGGCCTGTGTTGCAAAATTACAAAGGGCTAAGTTAATGGAATGAAAAACCTAAATTTTTTAATTCAGCAGGAGCTCTCATTCTAGCAGTGGGAAAAATAGGTATGCTGTCTGGGAATTATGAATAAATTGTGTCGTTGCCCAGAGTAGACATAAACAATCCCTCTTTAAACATAAGAGAATTCTTCGATCTTCTAAAAAGAATTATACAACACTATAGTGTAAGTTCCACTTGTAAATTGTACATCAAACCTACCTGAATACCATGAAAATAGAGTTGTTCTGAACTTAAAGTTTTGCTTCCCTTGGAGGTGTGCTTAAATTTGCCTTTGCTTTTTCTTTAGATTTTGATGACTGAACAAGACGCCAAACCTGTTGCCATAGACTATTTTTTGATGGAAGAAAAATATTTCATATCTAAAGAAAAGAATGAATGCCGGAAACAACCATTCCAGAGAGCCATTGGTCCAGAAGAAGAAATCATGAAGATTTTAAGCAGCTGGTTTCCTGAAGAAGGCTACGTGGGCAGAATTGTCCTAAAAACCCAGCAAGAAGTAAGTGTATCTAGGAGCAGCCTACACAGTAGCAGCTCAGTCTGTGGTTAACCATCGCCAATCAATTCTCAATTCAGAATTTTCTTGTGATTGTAACTATTCTTCTTCTTAAGTAAATGTGGCTAAACAATTTCATTATTCAGCACACATTTGGAAACATTATCTCTAAGTTACAGCAATTTAGTCTAAAAACATCTCTTGTAAGACAAAGGGAACAAGAACTTAAAAAGGATTCCTTATATGTGTCCTCAGTGGGTCCAGTATTTTTTTCAATTTTTTTTTTTTTTTTTTTTTTTTTGAGACAGGGTCTCACTCTAGGCTGGAGTGCAGTGGTGCGATCATAGCTCACTGCAACCTTGAACTGCTGGACTCAAGCGATCCTGCAGTCTCAGCCTTCAGAGTAGCTGTGGCTAAAAGTGTGAGGCACTGGGTACCACCAGTATTTTACTTATATCCTTGAAAAGATATTGTTGTGAGGGTCACATTAGGATATTATGCAAGGCCTGTAAAAATTTTGCATTTTAGGATTGTCTTCCTGTTGGTGCCTGCTAAAGTTTTAGCTAATCAAAACAAGAGAATTTCTTTGACAATATTTTATAACTTCACACAAAGTAAGAATAACCTCTTGTCCTTGGTCAGAATTAGTAACGCTTTGTATTATGTGCACTAATATCCTCATGATCATTTCTATGAAGGAATTAATGCAACAATTGCCATTGAAGGGATCACAGCGAAACTTGCCCTTTTCCCTTGATCTAGTTCACTGAAAGATCAACTCACAATTATAGTAGATTAATAAAAGAAAGGTTTATTTCCAAATACCATGCACATGGGGGGAAACCACAAGAATAATTTCACCAAAGTCTCAGTGATGGTCAGTGATTTTTAAAGATGCCTTTTAGAAGGGAGAGGGAAGAGTATGGAAGGGTGTACACGCAGCATGGGGGGATAAGTGTAGATGGGTGGAAACAGATTGAATTATAAATTTATCCAAGGGATAGTTCTCCTGCTTCAAATGACCTTAGGGCCAGGTCTATTTGTATGCAATAAGGAAGTCAGCAACCTTTTCCGATTCTAAATCAGGTTACTCAGGGTTCAAATCCGGCTCGGCCAAAACTGCAAAAAAAAAAAAAAATGGTCTTTTAACTTAAAATATTCTTTTTAACAAGGAATCCTATTTTGGGGTGAAATTTCCTTAGCTTCTTCACTATGATGACTCCAAATTGGTGGCTCCTGTTTGACTATTGATGGAGCACTTTTTTTTCCCTCTGAATAAACTGGTAAGACCCTACTAACTTACTACCATTTTTTAAAATTTCAGGTTAATGTAAGGGTACAACCAGGTCAAAATATTTGAATTTGTTAGGTAAAGTCCCTCTCGTATCACTGCCATTTAAAAAAATTACTCTAAGGTCATTGCTTGAGTATAAACAACTGTGCTTTATAATGTGTTGATAATCAAGCATCAAATTAGGTCATTTCAACAATTTGATTAAACAACTATTTATTGAATACCAATATGTGCCAAGCTCTATTCTGGGCAACATGATCTGCCCCTTTGGAACACGTAATAGAGCTTGACTGGTAAAATGCCCATCCACAGACCATGCTTCCTAGGGCACAGCGGAAAGAAGAGAGAGCCAATTTTCACCATTACTTTTTCACTCTCCAGTCACTGTGAACAGCCTCAAAAAAGCACCAGCATCACCTCTAGGGACCTGAACCACCACTCTCCTGCCCTAACCTTGCCTTAGACCATAAAAGGACTTTTAATTTAAGAAAAAAAAAATGTAATTATCTCCCCAGCCTCCTCTCCCTGTCAGACATACAAATTGCTGAGACAGAGAACAAGCAGTTCTAATAATAATCTCTTTATGAGAAAATATCAGAGGGCTTAGCTGGACTTTTGAAGCCATCTTTAATATCTCTCTAAATTTTTTTCTTATTCCTATTTGTCTTGCCTCAGTATGTCTGTGAATAAGTAAACTTTTTAGCCGTGTATTTGCATGATGATTTATAGTGTTTAAATCTCTCAAACACCCACTACAATGAATGATCTCATGATATAACGAAAAACATTTTACACCTAAGGAAACTCATTCAGAGAGGTTAAGTCATGACAGGGTCAGAAATGGAAAGAGCTCAATGGCTTCTTTCTTCCATCCTGTGCTGCCCACGCTGGAATTGTGTCAGTCCCTGTGGATCATTCACACTCAGCACCGTGGAAGGAGCAGGGAAGGAAGATGGGCCAGCTGTTGAGTGTCACAAGGGACTTCATGCCATGGTTAGAAGCACTGAGGAGGGAGGGATGCCTGTATGCAATGTAAATGTTCATGACAACAGGCAGTAGAGACCTCAGGAACGGATGCTTAGTTAACACTGGCAGAAGGAAACAGTTTGAAGAAACAGGGGGACAAATTAGAAGGGGAAGCCCAGCCTTTCTGATGAGTAAAATACAGCTATGTTCTCCTTTGTTGGGAAGAGGTTTTTGAAATGATTGAAATACTATATCTCAGAAGATAAGAGATCACATTAATGGGTCCAGGTTCACTTGCTGCATAGTGATATTCAATAAATATTTGCTACTTGAACAAATGAATTCAGCAATTATTGAATGCAGGAGGGCATTATTACAATTTTTTTTATTTCAAATTAATAGGGTACAAACTTTTAGATTACATTGTTCTCACTTCCAGGGTAAAGTTCCAGTTATAAAAGAGCCTCTCACCCAGGGGTATGTTAAACACCCTCACAGTGTGCACATTAGGTGAGATCCAGCCTCATGCGCATCCTCCTTCTGCCAATTGTCCTCCCGCCTCCTGCCTCCCTCTACCCTTTAAGGGGGCACTATTGGGGTGGCCCCTGTGGCTCATCCAATAGGGCACTGGCCCCATATACAGAAGGTGGAGGGTTCAAACCCGGCCTCGGCCAAACTACAAAACAGAAAAATAGCCGGGCATTGTGGCGGGTGCCTGTAGTCCCAGCCACTCAGGAGGCTGAGGCAATTCTCTTGGAATTCTCTAGGAGTTGGAGGTTGCTGTGAGCTGTGATGCCACAGCACTCTAGCAAGGGCGATAAAGTGAGACTCTGTCTCTACAAAAAGAAAAAAAAAAGAGGGCACTATTATATCTGGTAGATTTGGGTTATAAGTATTTCCATTCATTTTATTCTGTGGAACTAATAAAATATAGAAGCAGTTTGTTCATGTATTAAAATTCTCCAAATTGCTGTGACCTCTGTTCTCTCCTGCTTACCTTTTAGAATTTTCTTGTCCTTTAGGGTGTCAAACTGTCAGGTACCACATCTTCCAGTGGTCAGCGTGCAGTGCTCTGACTGTTACTGTATTTGAAATAAGCCAAACTGGGGATCCATCAGAAATTAGATGATTAATCCTGAACAGGTCACCTAACTTCTGTAAACCTCACTGCCCTAATTTGTAAAATCCATAATAGAAACTACCCTACTTGACTCAAGAAATCAATCATGAACCTCATGGCAAACATTTAGACAAGATGTAGAAAAATGTTTAGTACAAAAAGTATATATATGTGAGAGTTATTGTTATTATCTTCTGTTCATAACATGTGGCTTCTAACTAATGTGGCTGAAAACTCCTTAAAAGTAAATAAGCTCTGAGTGAGGCTAAGGAGCACTCTTAAAAGTAATACATAGTGCTTTCAGAGGGGCTTTAAGATGGCGGCCAAGTAACAGCTTCCTTGCAACTGGGCACAGTGAGATTGGGAAGAGAAGACTTCAGGCATCTCTGGCTGGCAGGATCTGCCCAGAAACATCCCTTTGGGGACACAGGGAGACAGCGTGATACTTCTGGACCCCCTGAGGAAGGCAAAAGCAGTGGAGATCTGGCAAGTGGTTGCATGTGTTCATTTGGTCTAATCCTGCAGGCAGCCATGGCTGCAGCAGCAGTGAAACTGCAAACTGGAAAGGCCTTACCTGTGAGCTGTTTGGGTTTCTTTTGGACTTGGCACTTGGTTGAACTGCCTTGGGAGAACTGGGGCAAGAGTGCAGAGGTCTTTGAGTGTTGTCTGGGGCTCCAGACTGAGCCACCGAGCCAGACGGAGCTACCAGTGTTTGGTTGTGGGCCGTGCGGAGCCATCGTGGGAGAACTGCCTCTGCAAGCTCCACCCCCAGGGTCACAGAACAAGCATCGGGTGGGAGCGAGTAATCTAGTGACTGAGCAGCCTAAAGGTGGGGACTGAGACGCCTTGCAGCCTTAGCCCTCAGGGGCATAGGGTGAGACCGGTTTTGGCATACTGGGTAAGTGGATAGCCACTTAAGGAGTGATCCCAGCAAAAAGCGCTTTCCTGGGAAAGCTTCTGCTTAGCCCAAGTTAGCAATTTAAAGTGCCTTCTAAGCAGGCTGAGGAGAATTTAAGTTCTCCACCCTGCAGGGTTTGAGAAATCATTAGAGGCCTCCAGTCTCCATTTTGTACAGCCGTATCAACATTGTGATTAACATATCATACCCCAGAAGATCACCTCTTGCCCAGACAATATCAGCAAGATATATATACTGCTTTGTTTTTTGGTTTTGTTTTGTTTTGTGGTTTTGTTGTTGTTTGTTTGTTTGTTTTTGTTATTATTGTTTCGTTGCTCAACAAGTAGGGCGCTGGCCCCATATACCGAGGGTGGCGGGTTCAAACCCGGCCCCGGCCGAACTGCATCCAAAATTAGCTGGGCGTTGTGGCAGGCGCCTGTAATCCCAGCTACCTGGGAGGCTAAGGCAAGAGAATCGCTCAAGCCTAAGAGGTGGAGGTTGCTGTGAGCTGTGACTCCACAGCACTCTATGGAGGGCGATAGAGTGAAACTCTGTCTCTACAAAAAAAAAAAAAAATTGTTTTGTTTTTAATTTCAACATTTTCCTTAAAGATTTTTCTTTTCTTTTTTCTTTTATTTCTCCATTTTTCTAGTTTAAATATAATTTTCCATTGTTGCCTTTTTCAACAATTAGACTTCAACTTTGCTAGTGTTTCTACCCATATTAATTGTTTTTTTCCCCAATCTTATCCCATAAAGTTTTTGGTTTGCTTGTTTTGATTTGATTTATTGCATTTTTGTCTTCCCTCTCTACTTGGTGGAAGTGGGGTACTGTGTCCAAACAGGCTGGCAACGAGCTGCTGACCTAATCACACAACCCGGTACCCCTAGAGGTTGGGGGCTCTTAAGGTTGGGTCAAAGTACCCTACTGTACACATATATTGCTCCCATCCCCCTCTTTCTATGCCTCTCTTCTTTTAGTCAATAGTTGCTTCTACCTACCCCCTCTCCTTCCTCCTCTTTCTTTTCTTTTCTTTCTTTTTTTGCTTCTTTTTCTCTTTCTTTCTTTTTTCCCTTCTTGCTCTTCAATCTTCTCACCCTTCTGGTCCTGTACCAAAAGGACTCATCAAAACCATAGTCCAGAAGCACAGCAATTTAGAGAGCAGGAGAAAGTGAAAGGAAAATTAGGGCAAGG
>CAUYRH010040334.1:0-18877 GCA_963574655.1 Perodicticus potto | reverse complement strand
TTTAAAATATCAAGAAGGGAGGAATGTTAGATAATTGCACCACTTCGGCTCCCTATCCCGATTATCCACTGAAAAGCTCAAACTTATGGCCCGCCCCCTACCGCTCTTCACGCCAGAGCGGTAACACCTTATTGGCTGTTCAACCATCCCAACCCCTCCCCTAACCGAGTCTATGTAAAGTGCTCTTGTCTTTTGTTCCCTCTCTCTCTTCACTTCTCTTCTCCTCCTCCTCTCTCCCTGTTCCCCATGTGTCTTCTCTCTCTCTTTCTCTCTCTCTCTCTCTCTCTCTCTCCCCCCCACCCCTCCTCCTTAATGCTGCCCTGCAGCTTCCTCACCAATGAAGACCTTTTGTACAAGCCTTAGTGGTCTGTGAGGTTTTGTGCCAGTCGAGTGCCTCTCTTTAGGTATCCCAATCTCTGTCTGGGGAAATCTTTTCTTAACTTGTGTAGCATCTACTGAATTTTCCATATTAACACTTCAATTTATTTTCTAAAATTTTACCTTTTAAGGTAATTCACTTAACTATTGAAGCAGTTTTATGACATTTTCTTTACAATCATTCCATCAAGTTTTAGCATCTGATACAAGTCAATATTGACATCTGTGAATATATAATTACAGCTGTAATCTTACTTGTTCTTGGTATAATAAGTCCTTTTTTAATGGTTTCCTCTGCCATTCTGTAGATTATGTAGCAAAATTACTTATATTTTGTTGTAGGTCCTACTCTGTTTAATTTTAGCTTGCTTGCTTGCTTTTGTTTCTTTCCTTTTTTTTTTTTGGTTGGTTTGTTTTGGTACAAGGTCTTACTCTTTGTCCAGGTTGGAGTGCAGTAATGGTGAGATCAGGTCATAGCTCATTGCAGCCTCAAACTCCTGGGCTCAAGGGAGCTTCTGGCTTTGGCCTCTCAAAAGGCTAGGATTATAGGTATGAACTGTATTAGGCTGATTAGATTTATTTGGATGCAGCAGCCTAATTCTGTGAACTGCATTTATAATGAAAAGTGAGCTTTACTAGCCTCTATAATGCTATTCTGATCTATTTTATTTTCCAGCTCTGCTTGAACTCTTAATAGATCCTTGCTGGAGCCATCTGTAGAGATAGAACACGTTTAATGGGCCACCCAACATTATTATGTGATATGAGCAATTTGGATCCATGAATGAAAGGCACTTACTGTGGCCTATTTTTTAACTAAGTGGTACACCCCCTGCTGGTACCAAGGGAGAGAAGTGCTTTCTCAGGTCACCTTTTGACAATAAATGAAGGGCTGGAAATATGTTGGCCCTTAGTTGCATTATGCTATTTAACGAAGAGCTGAAAGACTCCTGTTCTTAATCTCCACTGCTTCTGAGTAGATGAAAATCCCTGGGAGGCAGACAGGCTAAATCCCTCACAGACCTTGCAACTCAGGGTAAGGTGCCCAGGCAGGTGATTGTCTATGTAACCATCCCTGCATGGGGAAATTTGCAGTGCAGGCTTCTGAAGCCATAAACTAGTACCTTGGGCTAGAGAAACTGAGATGTCTGTCTAAGGAGATGAGACTTGCTCTCCCCCTCTCCCTCTTCTGGTTACACTGTTATCTGGCCACTTCAGATGTTCCACTACACCATGTCCTTGCTTACCCTTTACTCAAACTTCCTAGGGGACTGTAAGCTCCCCTCCCCAACTCTTAACCTTGACTGATGACTGCTATGCATTCTTGCAGAGATACTCTATTATATGCCCATATATGCCCAATAAGAAGATTCTGGGAAATAGAACAGGTGCTATGTTGTTCTCATGCTGCCACCAGGCACATGAAATAGTGTATGCCCTTACAGGCTTCCAGGTTTTATGCACTAAGTTTGTGTAAATTTCATCCTCTCCTCAGTGCTGTCTCCCTTACTGGCCACTGTCCTAAGTTGGGATCCACTAGACTCCTGACAACTGGTGCCTGAAAAAGGAACAAAAGTCAGCTCTGAGGAGGTGACACCATCATGCCAAAGCCCAGGTGGATACGAGAATGACCGGTCACTCATCTCTGGGTAAGAGAAACCCACAGGCAAGGTATAAGTACTGTAAACTATCATCAGGATTACGCTTTCTGCTGATGTTTTTGTTTCTAATTAAAGCCTCTAAGATTATTTATTCTCTTCATTCTGTCTGATTTATTTTATTTATTCTGTCTTCATATTTTCATTTTCGCTCTTTAGCTACCTTATTTATTGCATCCCTCCCACTCCTATATTCCACTAAGTGAGTCACTGAATTCAGCCAAGGAGACAGTCAGGAGGAGGTATTTACTTTTATTTTCACTGCTTTCTTTTCATTGTATGCCTTGCTGAGATTTAAGCTTGCTAAACTTTCTGATGTTCACTCTGCCTACTCTCATTGTCTTCACTTTCCAGATAAGATGTCACTTTTTACTCCCTCCTTCCCAATTTAGATCCTGACAGTGCACTTCATCTCCCAGTCGGTCACTGATATTTGCCCTAAACGCCAAGAACTTGTAAAGAAGCCTCAGACTCCATAAGCAGTGTTCAAACCTGACCTTCAATGCTCTTTAATAACTAGATGGAGACAGAGAAAACGGAGAGAGGAGATGGAGCCAGTAGCAGGCCTTGGAAGCAGGAAAAATCTTTCCAATGGTGGCTAACACTGTGATAGAAATTTTTCAGAGACAGAGGTAGCCTAGCGGCTCAGGTAAGAAAACATCAAAAACATCAAGAATGCACCCTGCTCTGGAGACTGCACCATGCTGCCTCTGCAGCTAGCTGGATCTCTAGAAAAAATGCTCCAGGGAACAGAACTCACACCTGGCAGAGCCCCACTAAGCCAACTCCTCTACACCCATAGACCCTCTAGGACTACTCAGTTGCACAGACAGACCCCAGCCTCAAGACAAGGTCAACTTCAACAAACCAGAATGACTGAGCCTTGGGTAACACTCTGTTAGGGTAAGCAAATGTATTTTAATAAAACCAGAGCCACTTCCTCTGCTCTTCCTGAATTTTAGGATCTCTGTTTTCCTCTATCTCCATTTGTTAATTAGAAGGTAAAAATACAACCCCCTATGTAAGCCACAACTTCTCTGCCATTGGGAGGTCAAGTCTAATTGCTCTTCCCCACTGTTTGGACAGAATCTTAAGGTTAAGTTAAACACCTAACTCCTTTAACATTGCAGAGTTTTAGAAAAGCTTGACTGAGACTCTGTATACAACCTCCTTTTTCCTTTTTTCTGAGTTTGGAGTTAAAAATGAAAGGAACCAGTAAGCGGGGAAGAGAGAGATGTGTAGAAAGACATGGGTGTGAAGATATACTTTTGGCAGGGAAAGATGAAAGAAGAGAATGATTTTGTATAGGAAGGAATCTTGTATGAAAACTTTTTCATAAAGTGGTGATTTTAAGAAAGAAGATTTAAGACAAAAGCAAGGGATTTTAAAATGTCAAAAAATTGTGCGTGTAAGTCATGAAGGTTTGTGAAGAAGAATTTAGGAAGAATTCTGTATGTGATTATGAAGTTGGTTTTAATGAAAAAGAAATCTCCAGTTTTCTGTTCTCAGTTTTTAAGATTTATGTTTAAAACATCTTGAATGTTCTTTGCTTAAAATAATGAAAAAATGCATCAAAAGTCAGAATTCAGGGCCGTGCCTGTGGTTCAAAGGAGTAGGGTGTCAGTCCCACATGCTGGAGGTGGCAGGTTCAAACCCAGCCCCGACCAAACACTGCCAAAAAAAAAGTCAGAATTCAAAAGGTCAATTTACCATGAGAAAGTTAAAGTTTGTTAGATGGTGTTTCTACCTTTTTGCCTGCTAAAACTGCGGTTGCTATGTTACGAGTGTCCTTGAGATAAGGCACCAACACTCAGCAAGGTCAGTTACTCATTTGTAACTAAAGAAAAAAAAAAGTGGAACCCTCATTACTTTTTAAAATAGCAGTCAGTTTTCTTTCTTAATTGGCACTGTTCTGTCTGGCTCTTACAATATCTGGGCATATTCTTAACAAATGACTTCTTTTAGTTTATATTGTATTCCAAAACTTGATTTCTTCCCTTCCATTTGTGCTGGAAATGTGGTCAAAAAAGAATATCAGATATTAACCAATTCTGATTTCCAAACCCTGTATTTTCAACTACATAACAAAATTTATTTCTTTCCACTAGGAGGCTGTCTGCTTACAAATGTGGTCACCACCTGATATCATCATTTACAACAATAAGCAGACATTCCCCTGTATGAAAATGACCACTCTTACAAACAACTGCATGCCATTTACTGCAGCCCTCTGTGTGGACATCCAGTCCTGCCCTGACAAAGAGCTGATTGCAAAGCCTCCTATCCACAATGCCCCTTTTCACAGAAGAAGCAGTCAGAATGGTCAGCAAGTATGTTCCCAAAGAATTGGGCTCTGCAAATCAGAGGGGAAATGTACAATTAGGCAGTTATTTAGACATGAGCAGAGCAGGTGGCAAATACAGGTAGGCAATTATGGCAAATTTGGAGTGTCTTATCAGGAGGGCTTGAATTCTCACACTAAGTTGTTATACTAAATTAACAAGGGAATGGGACTGATCAATTCCCTTTAGGTAAAAACCAATCAATGTTCCAAAGATTTTCTAATATGGACAGACAAATATGGTCATATATCGTACTGATACAGGATCCCTCCCATTCAAGGGTGGACAGTTTTCCTAGGCTTGGGCAAGTTCATGAAGGGAACACCTTGACCTTTTGCCCTGAGCTGGGGACTGCATTCATTCTTTTGTCAATAACACTCATTTGCCAAAATGAAAATAGGATAGGTGGTGCATTGTTCTCATGCTGCCACCAGGCACATGAACAGTGTATGCCCTTATAGGCTTCCAGGTTTAATGCACTAGATTTGTATAAGTTTCATTCTTTCCTCAGAGCTGTCTCCCTTACTGGCCACTAGCCCAGGTTGGGTTCCCTGCACACTCAGCAAAAAGTTACTAGCTCTGGTTGGCTCTATGTCTCCAGGCAGAAGATTGGGAAATTTGGGTCCTAGATATGATGCTAGTGGATATAGGGCAGGTACACACACCTGCTGTTGCCACCAGTGTAGCCAGAGGAACTCCTATTGCTGACAAAGACTGTGACTAAAATTAGCCTGTCTGGGTTCCAATTGCCACTGCAGTGGGTAAATTGAGACAGCTACTGCCAGTAGTTGTGGGGCAGAATATAAGTGAGCATCCTCAGGTTACATTATCCTATTTATTGCTTCTTCCACTAAATATGTGACAGGTTGACACCCCCACCCCCTACCCACTACCGGCACTGCTGCCCAAACTTCCACTAGGAATAGACCTTCCAATTAAAAAACAGCTCAGCTTTTCCTTTCATGGCCCATTTGGTCAGAGAAGATAGAAATTTCTCTCTCTCTCCCCCGCTCCCTCCCGTTTCCCTTTCCTATTTTTTTGATTGGTGGTCTTTTAGTTGCCCAGATTGTCCAGGACTGGATATTTAGGAGATAAAAATAAACAAAGAGAATTTATTATGATGTCTTTCTTAGCTTCAGTCTATGATAGCTTATTAAATAATTTGAAATTTTTGAGGATATTTATTTGTACTTAGAGGGGACTGTTGGGGTGGCTAACTCAACTGCACACAAACCCTTTCCTCTGCTCCTTCTCCCCTTCTCCTCCTAAGACAAAAACACAAAGGATCTGGCTAGCGTCACCCCCTGGAGACATTTTGCTAAAAGACTATCACTCTAGGAAGGCTGTGAAATTTGGCCAACACCTATAGCCCCATATAAAAGGAGTCTCTACCTGCCTTCTGGCACAGATGCTACCTTTGCAGTGCCCAGGCAGATCACCATCCCTTTTCAACAAACCCGGCCTGTACAATTGCTCTGTGGCAGTGTCTCTGGTGCCATCCTTCATGCCTATCAGAGTGAAAACAGGCAACATGAGTTAAGCAGAACTCTGTATTTTTATTTTATAAAGTCAAAACAAAATCAAAAACTCATTTAATATCTTTTTTTTTAACCTTATGTAGATATTGTGTGTTTCTACTATGCTGAATGCTAATGATCTATGGTATGTGGTATACTGAATATAATACATTAGTGAGTTTTTACCTCTCCTTTTTAAAACTAAAAAATAATTTTTCAGCCAAATGCTCTTAAAATATGTTAAGATTGCTTTTCTTCAAATTACTCTTTATATTTTTAAATAAATTTTTAAAACTCATAAAAATGTAGGCTCAGTCATTTTAAGCAGATGTAAATTAACTTTAGTATTTTTAATAATATAAAACATTAAAAGTGCTAAAATAATAAAAATGTTATTTGAAGAAATACATAAACTAAAAATTTTCACAAGAATTAAAAAAGAAAACTTATGGAATAGAAACTTTACTTATTGAATATTATGTAAAGGAGCTCAGAAAATTTCACCTAAGAATGTGACTCCTTGGTATAAAAAGTATTTTGAATTAAAGACCTTTAAAGATCAACAGGCTTCAGAAGGGGCTTTCCCTCTATCTGCATAAAACCCCATCAGACCCCACAAAAGAACATTTGACTTCCCTTCCTTTTATTGTGATCTCAGTATCTTACAGGGAGGATCAAGAATGCAACCAGACCTGGCTCAAATCATTTGAAATGTAATACTTGTGTTTCAGGTTAATTTGCAAAGAGACTCATTTAAAAGTCAATTTGTCTCCCCCATCTATTCTTTTACATGTATCTATTCATCCTCCCCAGCAAACATTTATTGTCCCTACACAGAATTACCTATATTCCTTGACTTCCCCATCTCCTCCAAAATGAGGGTAGATAAGTTTCTGGACCCCACTGGGGTGAGTAATCACTCTATGATTCTCCCTGTGTGTCCAGTAGATAAACCTCCTTCTTTTATTAATCTACCTTTTTGTAAATTGATCTTTCAGTGAACTTTTGAGGCAAAGTTTTCCATTGTCCCTGCATGTCTATAGCATATCAGTGTTAGACATAACAGTTAAAAGTATACATATGTTAGGTTTTTTAATTATTACACAAATGCTAGTTTTTTAATATACATTTGTTAGGTTTGTTAAAGAGATAACAACTGAGGATTATATATATCTGTATATAAAAATGCTATTTTTCAAGATGAAAATTAAAAATAATTTCTTCTTTGGGTGGTGCCTGTGGCTCAAGGAGTAGGGTGCCGGCCCCATATACCAGAAGGTGGCAGGTTCTAAACTGGCCCTGGCCAAAAACTGCAAAAATAATAATAAAGATAATAATAATAGTAATTACATCTTATTGCAGTATGTGCGATTTATTTATTTTTATTTATTTATTTTTTTTACAGAATGCAGAAGACTAAGAGAAATATATTTTTTCATCCTAGCTTGTGTCCTAAAAATGTATAAAATATATTAATGGAAAAATGGAATAATCTAAATAAAGTCAAAAGTTTATTCAATAATATTCTACCAATGTTAATTCTTTGTTTTAACAAATACATCATTGTTATGGAAGGTGTGAACATTAGAGGAAGTAGGTGAAGAGCATATGAGAATACTGTGGTTTATTTTTGCAGCTCCTTGGAAATTCTAAAATGATTTAGAAATAAAAAAAATTAGTAAAGATTCTAAATAGATCCCATCTTAAATCATTGATTCAATTTTCTCTTGAAGATCTTTAAAAATAAACTAATAAATGAGTTCTGGTAACGCTTCTAGGAGAGAAGAAAGTAGCTGACATTTTAACAAATTCTTCAAGTCCAAGTGTGAACTGACATGACAAATGAGCATCCCTGGTAGTCTCAAACACAAGGGAGTCAGCTAACCAATTAGTTTTTTGTCTACAGACTTCCAGTGGTTCTCATGATAGTATGTGGAAGAAGATCAGGGGACCTGGTAGTGTAAGATTTGCTAAGACCTGAAGACAGAACAGAAGGAAATGTAGAAAGCCAGGCTTTTCTAGACCCTGCATCTTCTGAAAGAAAGGCATAAAACTGCTAATGCCCTGAGTCCCTTGCGGAGAGGAAAGTCTGCTGGAGAAGGAGCAGGAAACATTCCCATTCCAGATCAGATCAGATCACTTCTCTCACCAGAAGTGAAGATCCACAGCCACTTCAAGGGAGAAGGGAAGCCCACCCGCATCCCAGTCCCAACACCAGGCAAAGGTCAGTAGTCACCCCTCCATGCTCTGTGTCTATACCATGAAAAAGCCATTGATCTGATCATGGGAAGCCAGGGCAGAAAATCTGTTCACGTCCAACATCTTGCACTGATTTAAAATAAAGGTGTGAAGCCCCTGAAGGATAGGCTCATAATTGGCTGGCCACAGAAGCCGAGTGTAAGTCAGAATTTTCTTGCTTTAGGAGAAGAGGCAGAGAATTCACCTGTGCCTTAGATCCTTCCCTGGGATAGAGAAAGAGGTTTGAACAAAAGTATTGAGAAAATTGCACCCTGGAGGCACAGGACCACAGAGCCTGGCAATAACAGGCTGCACAAAGAGAGGCCAAGAAATGTCCAGCCTATGTCATGGGACAGGCACCATTCAGGGTATCAAATTATCTAACATATATAAAATTACAACCCAAAAGATGAAGGAGAAACAATAAATAATGGAGGAAAAGAATGTTAAAGAGATAACAAATGAGGATTTTCAAAATTCGTGAAAGACGGCAAGCCATGCATTCAAGTAGCAGAGCTAAAAATAGAAGGTGAAAATAAGAGCTTTTCCTCTACTTCCCATATGATGTTTCTTTCCTTCACAATGTGTTCTGTTATGTCATGTTCATTTTGCCTGGGATATAACTTATATTGACCTCTGCATGCATGTAAAATCACAATATTTTTGTCTTGTTCCTCCAGTTAAATAGATTCACCACGTACAACAAGTCTTTCTGTTGATTTTGCTGTTGTTGTTAGCTATTATTTGGCTTTGTTGTTCTAGGAGCCTCACGAAGAGTTTCTTTGGAGTAACAGTTCTGTGATCTTAACACAGTTACACTTTCTCTGTTGCCTTCGTAGTATACAATCATTACTTAATGATAGGGATAAATTCTGAGAAATGCATCGTTAGGCTATTTTGTCTCTGTGTGAACATCATAGGATATACATACACAAATGTAAACTGTATAGACCACTACACACCTACTGATGCTCTGTGGTACAGCCTGTGGCTTCTAGGGCACCAAAACATGTACTCATGGTACCTTCCTGGATGCTGTCAGCAATTGTTAACACAGTGGTTAGTGTTTATGTCCCTAAGCATAGCTAAACATAGAAAAGGTACAGTAAAAATATGGGTTAAAAGGTAAAATATGGTAAATCTGTTCAGGGTTCTCATCAAGAATGAAGCTTCCAGGACGCAGTTGCTTCGTGTGAGTTCCTGAGTATGCCATAAGTGAATCTGAGGGCTAGAACACAACTGCACACTAAACAGACTTTATAAACACCGTACACTCACAGAACTCTAAATCTATCAAACAAATCCACTCTTTAGCAGAAAATAATCTTAGCTTACTAAAACTTTTATATTTTATAAGCTTATTAATTTTTTTAACTTTTGGACTCTTACAATAAGAGCTCAAAACACCACCTGTATAGATATTTTTCAATTTTTCAAGTTTTTTACTTATATGCTTAATGCTTCTAACTTATAAAATTTTTATTAAAATATAAGACAAACACACATATTAGCCTAAGCTTGCACAAAGTCACAATCATCAAAATCATTGTCTTGTATCTTCACGTCTTGTCCCACTGACTGATCTTCAGGAAGGGTAAGATGCATTGAACTGTCCTCGCCTGTGATAACAATGTCTTCTAGAATACCTCCTGAAGTACTGCCTGGGACTCTTTTACAATTTTTTTTTTGTAAGTAGGAGAAATATACTAAAATAAACATAAAAATTATTGTATGGAAAATATATCAACCAGTAATATTTATTATTGTTAGGTAGATGATTAGAATTCTGCCTCTCCTAACGAAAAAGGGCATAGAAGGGCCCTCAAGCCCTTCACCCTAAGAGCCCTTAAGTCCTCTCACCTTAATTCTGTCTTCAGGGCTTTCTCTCACCTGCTGAGGAGGGAAGAACCTTCCAATCTACCAATCAGAATTTAGTATGCCAAATGCAAAAGGATGTACAAGATTTTCTAGCCCATGGGCCTAGCAACAGGTACAATGGAGTCTTGAGGGTGACCTAGAATAACCTAAAGGTTAATTATCATGTCATTAGCTTAGATCTATATTACAGTCCACAATATCACTATAAATATTATGTACTATATAAATAATTGTATGTGCTACACTTCTATAGAACTGACAGCACAGGATTGTTCACACCAGCATCACCACAGATGTGTGAGTAAAGTCAATCCAGATTTTGAGAATCTCATTATGTTGATGAACATCTACAGGCATCATCCTCCTACTCCAGGCTCTCTGAGAATTCTCTCCTCTGAGAGAAATGTGAAGATACTATTTATGATAAAAAGATGCATCATTATGATAATTAGCATCTTTTCCATCACTCAATATTTTACAGAGTTAAACTGTATCTATCTTTCATTTTCATTGTAGGAACATAAATGAAAAGATATATTCATTCAACAAATACATATTAATTATTTCCTGTGTGCAACTAACTCACTGTGACCAGAATTTTGTATATAATAGAGTGTAAAGCTGTCTCCTTCCTCACATGATTCACCCTTTGGTGAGGAAGGTATACACTAGGCAAACCTTTATTTAAATCACTGTGTATGTTTAATTATAAAAAAGTATAAAGCAAAGATAATAAGAAAGAATTAGCATATAAATTTGAGTTAATATACAGATAAGAAAGGTTCCCTGAAGAAATAATATTTGACCTAAAATCAAACAGGTGATTAGGTGTCAGCTAGGATAAGAACCTGGAGAAGTGGGGAAACCATGCATTTTATTATCTACCCCACTATACTTCTTCATAGATCCATCCACGGACTTAGACAGAGCTCTATTAAACAATAAAATGCTCAATACTGATTGATATTTTATTAAAATGCTTTAAAAATTGATTTATTACTTGGCCTACAATTATTGTTATTAGCCTTAAAAGATGATAAAACATGAAGCTAATGAATGATTAATAATTGGTCACTTTTGTTCTCAAAAATATGATTCAGAAAAAAACAGAGACAGAGATTTTGGAAGTAAACATTTGATGGAATAGAGTACTCAGACTACTACCCCAAACTCATAAAAAGTCCTTTTATCCCTGTAGCTTTGTTTTTGTTCAAACGTCTTTTTATCTTCTCTTTCTTCTGAAGGCTGATGAAGGGGTTCATGTGGTGAAAATAGAAGGCTCCCAAGAGTGTGACCAAATAATGGCTTTTGAAACTTGCTTGTCTGGGGTCACAAAACAATAAAGAGGAAAGAGTGTGGCAGGCTTAACATTTTATTTTATCATCTACTCTTAATTTTCAGCAGTGTGGTCTTTGTGAGGGGAAGAAGGAGTTGTAGTGTCACTTTAAACATGTACTCTGAGCAATTTATTTAATGTTTACTTTTTGTCAAAAGATGCTCATTGTATATATAAGGTTGTACAATGAGTTATTTTTTGAGGTTATCTTTTACACTTCAGGTAAACAACCATTGGATTAAATTCTTTCTTTTTATTTCTATAATTCTTTCTTTAATCATCTACCTCTATCTCTCTTTCTTCTAACTATACAAGAAATTATTTCTCTCAGCTTCATGACAGTACTTTAAAATATGGAGATTTTTTTCCAAAGCAAAATGCATTATAAAATACAAACTGCAATAAGGAGAACTAAATTTTATCCTTTGAGATAGTTTAATAAAAGGATGAATTCTATTCCTAACAACAGAAGTTAAACATTTAAATACATGTAGAGTTTATACTTCTGAATGTTTAATATGAATAAGAGTAACGCTAAATGGTTATATTTTGAGTTTATAAATACATATATATAAACTTAATATATATAAATAAACTTGATATAAATTCAGATATATATATTTCAGATATATATATCCAAAGATAAAACCTCATAGGACATTAACATATATTTGATCTAGACTTAGATAGTTGTGTTACTGGTAACTATTATATAATACTCTAAGAAACAAAATATCAGAAAATGTTAAAAGTAATAGTGTCCTCAAATAAGCAGTGTGGGGTAAATTTTACTGAGACCCTTGGAAGAATTGAAGCTCAGTGAAAATTTCATTAAAGAGGGATGGAATTAACTTTTTTAAAAAAGATAACTTAATAAAAAAGAATTGAAAATAACTTAGACAAAAATGACTGCATGATGAGATTAGACTGAAAAGTTCAGTTGATGTACTTACACATTATTTATTGTCTAAAGAGCAATAGATAGTTTTTATGTTCCATGCATGTTGGGGTTTAAGGGTCCTGGTTCCCTAAACCCAGTTGACCTGGCTCAATTATTGGCTGAGCTAGAATATTCAACCAAGGCACAGTGAGAATCAAAAGCAAGAGTGGGAACTGAAAACAAAACTGGAGCAGCACAGGTAGTTGGAACACAAAGCAAAAGTAACCTGCACAAGACTCAGTGTAACAAAGAGAAATTTTATTTAACAAAGAGAAAGCTTAGAGCACTTCCAAAGAGAGTTCTAAGTGGGATACTCTCATGAATGAAAAGAGGTGAGAGAGATGGAGATACAAAAACAGTGAGGGGGTATAAATACCCTCTTTCTCTTGATTTGAAACTGCTTGCAGCTCTTTCATTGGCCTCTCTGTGCCTCCAGAAATTATTCCCCTTCTTTATTGGTCATGGTTTATTGTCTTTTTCTATTGGTTATTGCTAGGTTACCTCACACCTGCCATTTTTCCCTTTTTGTGTTGGGTGGAATATGGCCAACTGGTAGCAAGCCTTTGTAGAGGCTCCTGACCAGAGGGAGAAAAACTGAACAGAACCAGACTCTATGAAGCCAAAGGTGGGAAGCTGAGCCAAGAAAGAAGTTCATCAAGCTGTAACTCTAAAGAAGAGCATTCAAGAAAACAAATTATAGGTACAAAGCCTATCGACTAGAGGATGGGAGACCCTTCCCCCAAGTGGGAGGCCTGCCGCAGGCTGTTTGTGTGTAAGCAGGGAACAAAGACCTCTCATTTTACCTCACTGAGAGAGAGCTGCTAAACACCGGATCTCTTTCTCCAGGAAGGTACCACTAATGAAGCTACACACCACCTCGTCAGGCATAAAATTGAACAGATATTTTCCCCCTCAAGTCCAAACTCCCAGTCCACCCTCCCCCCTTCGAATGGCACTCTGAAGTTCTGCCCCCTGAAGAGCACAGATGTTTGGTCTTTTCCTGAGAGATCTGGGCATAGTGTGGATGCTCAACCACCAGGATGGAATCTGAGACTAGTGGGGAAGAAAGAGGGTATGGGAAGGAAGGGACACTTGGCAGGGAAAGGAACAATCCCCTAGTTATGACTTTGCCTGGCTAGTGGTGGTGTTGACCTTTAGGTCAGGCTGTTACTGGCAAGAGAAGGTGCTGAACCCCCAGCTCTGATGGTGCCAATAGCAGTAGAGTTATTACCCTGTGTGGACTGAGTTAGGTGGGCAAGGCTGGTCCCTAGGCCCAGCTGAGCCTGTGAGCAGAGGCTTGCCAGGTGTGGACCAAGACTTAAGGGCAAAAGCATGGTCCCCTGACTCCAACAGAGCTGGGAAGCCTCCAAGAATGGACTGAGACCTGTTGGGGGCATGATCCCCTGACTCCAGTGGGGTGGCAAGCAGAGGCTTGCTGGGTGTGGACTGAGACCTGCCGGTGGCTTTCCAGGTGTGGCCAGGTGTGGACTGAGCCTGCCAGGTGGGGGCACAGTCCCCAGTTCCAACTGGGTCTATGAGCAGAGAAGCAAACAACAGTTTAGACTGAATCTTGGGGCTGAGGCATGGATCCCTGACTCCAATTGTGCTGTTGGAAACCCCTGGACTCTCCTCCTTTGAGCAGGGTTTGCACTGCCTGACACAATTTAATTGGAACTCATGTCTGGGGCTGTCCACCTGGGGATACTCTAAGGCTGACCTTCAAAGTTCTGTATCAGAAAAGAACTGAAGGCTGGGGGCTGAGTGCTGCAGCTGTCTGTACCTCTTCATAGCCGAGATCTAAACCTAATACCATGGCTTTTTAGGCTAGGGTAGAGGTTGGCTGATATCAAAACAGAACTAGCTTGTGCTATCTCACCAAGTAGATCCTCAGAGTCTCCAGTCAAAACTCTGAAAGAGGCCTTTGTAAGATTATAGCAGGTAAGCCACAATTACAAAGCCTAGCACTTTGGTAAGGGCCTAAATATCTCTGCTACCTGGGAACCCCAATTCAATCTCACCTTACTAATTCTGATAAACAAATGATGGAAAATAAACATGTTACAGAACCAACAGAAGAACTCTGGCAACATGAATAAGCACACTAGATCAACACCCACCCCAAAGGAATGACAAAGGAGATACAACTGAAGATTCCATGCATAAACAAATAGCTGAAATGTCAGAAATCAAATTCAGAATATGGATGGCAAATAAGATGATTAGAATGGAAGAAAAGTTAGAAATTTAAATCTAAAGAGTAGTTCTAAAGTTCACTCAAGAAACTAATGAATTCAAAGACAAAGTCACAAAAGATAAGGACATAATGAGAAAAGAGAGAGCAGAGGGCAAGGAAATGAAAAAATTAGTCAAGGAACTCTGAAGTACAGTAGAATTTCTCAGTAATACAGTTGATTGGCAGAAGAAAGGATCTTTGAAACTGAAGACAAAGCTTTGGAATATTCCCAAATGCTCAAAGAGGCAGACAAATGGAGAGCAAAAACTTATCATTCCCTGAGAGAGTTGTGGGATCACTCCAAAAGATCAAACATTCATCTTATAGGAATTCCCAAAGGAGAAGAGAATAGTCCTAAAGGTACAGATGCTCTATCCAAGAGATTATAGAGGAGAATGTACCAAGCATTGCAACAAATACACAACTTCAAACAGTAGACAGTTCCAGAAGCCCAGCAAGACTCAATCCAAATAAAATATCTCCAAGACACATTGTTATTAACTTTGCTAAAGTAAAGATGAAGGAGAAAATTCTGCAAGCAGACAGATGTAAGAAAAGCCCCACCAACAAAGGGACAAATATCAGAATGACTGCAGATATCTCAACTGAAATGTTTCAAGACAGAAGAGGATGGTCATCAACCTTGAAACTCCTAAAACAAAACAACTTCCAGCCCAGTATCCTGTATCCATCTAAACTGAGTTTCATTTGTGATGAAGAAACCAAATACTTTAATGACATACATATGTTGAAGAAATTTGCCATAACTAAACCAGTTTTTCAGGATATTCTCAGACCCATTCTCCACAAAGGCTAGCATAATGCTCTAACACAAAAGTGAACTCACCGAGAAATTTTTCAATAAAACCCAACTTCCACAGTGGTGAAAGGATTAAATAGATCATGTCCTAGGACACAAGTATAACATCAGCAAATTTAAAACAATAGAAATTATTCCTTGTATCTTCTCAGACCACCATGGAATAAAAGTTGAACTCAACTGCAACAGAAATCTTCGTACTCAAACAAAGTCATGGAAACTAAATAATCATAGGCTGAATGATAGCTAGGTCAAAGATGAGATTAAGAAGGAAATCACCAAATTTTTAGAACAAAATGATAATGAAGACACAAATTATCCAAACTTGTGGGATACTGCAAAGGCAGTCCTAAGAGGGAAATTTATATTATTGGAAGCCTTCATCAAGAAAACAGAAAGAAAAGAAGCCAACAACTTAATGGATCATCTCAAGCAATGGCAAAAGGAAGAACATTCTAACCCTAAACTCAACAGAAGAAAAAAAGAACAAAATTAGGGCAGAATTAAATGAAATTGAAAACAAAAGAATCATTCAGAAGATCAACAAAATAAAAAATTGGTTTTATGAAAAGATTAATAAAATTGATAAACCTTTGGCCAACCTAGCCAGAAACAGAAAAGTAAAATCTCTAATATCGTCAACCAGAAACTGTAAAGGAGAAATAAACACAGACACCTCAGTAATTCAAAAAATTTCTCAGGGGGCAGCACCTGTGGCTCAGTGGCTAGGGCACCAGCCCCATGTGCCAAAGGTGGCAGGTTCGAACCAGACCCCAGCCAAACTGCAACAGAAAATAGCTGGGCATTGTGATGGGTGCCTGTGGTCCAAGCTACTCAAAAGACTGAGGCAAGAGAATCACTTAGGCCCAGGAGTTGGAGGTTTCTGTGAGCTGTGTGATGCCATGGCACTCTACCAAGGGTGATAAACTGAGAGTCTGTCTCTACCAAAAGGAAAAAAATCCTCAAGCAGTGCCTGTGGCTCAGTGGATAGGGCAGCGGCCCCAATTACCAAGGGTGGCGGTTTTGAACATGGCCTGGCCAAACTGGAACAAAAAGTAGTCAGGCATTGTGGTGGGCATCTATGGTCCCAGCTACTCAGGAGACTGAAGCAAAAGAATCTCCTAAGCCCAGGAGTTGGAGATTGCTGTGAACTGTGATGCCATGCCCTCTACCAAGGGGGATAAAGTGAGACTCTGTCTCAAAAAAAAAAAAAGTTCTCAATGATTACTAGAAAAAATTTATTCCCAGAAATATGAAAATCTGAAGTAAATGGACCAATACCTGGTAGCACACCACCTTCCTAGACTCAACCAGAAAGAATTAGAAAGTTTGAATAAACCTATGTCAATCACTGAAATAGCATCAACAATACAAAATCTCCCAAAAAAGAAAAGTTCAGGACCAGATGGATTCACTTCTGAGTTCTAGCAAACCTTTCAAGAGGAACTAGGACCTATATTATACAACATTTCCCAAAGCATAGAAAAAGAAGGAATACTTCCCAACACATTCTATGAAGCAAATATCACCCTAATCCCCAAACCAGGAACGGATCCAACAAAGAAAGAAAATTATAGAACTATATAATTGATGAATATCAATGCAAAAATATTCGATAAGATCTTAGCAAATAGAATTCAACAACACATCAAAAAAATTATATACCATGATCAAGTTGGTTTTATTCCAGGCTTACAGGGTTGGTTCAACATATGCAAATCTATAAGGATAATACATCACATCAATAAAATAAAAAAACAAAGATCATATGATTCTCTCCATTGACACGTAAAAAGCCTTTGATAATATCCAGCATCCTTTCATGATCAGAACACTTAAGAAAATAGGCATAGAAGGGACATTTCTCAAGCTGATAGAGGCCATCTACAGTAAACCCACAGCCAATATTATGTTGAATGGTGTAAAATTGAAAACATTTCCACTCATATCAGGAATGAGGCAAGCATGCCCACTATCTCCACAGTGATTCAACATAGTAATGGAAGACTTAACCATAGCAACCAGGTGAGAGAAGGTGATAAAGGGTATCCAAATAGGTTCAGAAGAGATCAAACTCTCAATCTTCACTGATGATATGATTCTATACCCAGGGACTCAACTTCGAAACTCTTAGAAGTGATCAAAGTGATCAAGAAATACAGCAGGGTCTCAGGACACAAAATCAATACTTACAAATCAGTAGCTTTTATATATGCCAACAATAGTCAAGCTGAAAATATAGTCAAGGACTCAATTCCTTTTACAGTAGTGCCAAAGAAGATGAAATATCTGGGAATTTACCTAATAAAGGATGTGAAAGATTTCTATAAACAGAATCATGAAACTCTGAGAAAAGAAATAGAAGAAGATTTTAACAAATGGAAAAACATACCATGCTCATGGCTGGGAAGAATTAACATTGTTAAAATGTCCATACTACCCAAAGCAATACACAGATTTAATGAAATCCCTATTAAAGCACCATTGTCATACTTTACAGAACTGGAAAACATAGTACATTGTTTTATATGGAATCAGAATAAACCCGGAATAGCAAATACATTACTCAGAAATAAAAACAAATCATGAGGTATCACATCACCAGACTTTAGGCTATGTTATAAATCTATAGAGATAAAAACAGCATGGTATTGGCACAAAAACAGGGAGGTAGATGTGTGGAACAGAATAGAGAACCAAGAGATGAACCCAGCCACTTATCATCATTTGATTTTCAACAAGCCTATCAAAACTATTCAGGGGGGGAATGACTCCCTATTTAACAAATTGTGCTGGGTAAACTTGCTGGCAACCTGCAGAAGACTGAAACTGGATCCCCACCCTTTATCACTAATAAAAATTGTTCTCACTAGATAAAAGATTTAAACTTAAGACATGAAACTATAAAAATACTAGAAGAGAGTTCAGGGAAAACACTTGAAGAAATTGGCCTGGGAGAATATTTTATGAGGAGGACCCCCTGGGTGGTTGAAGCAATACCACAAATACATTATTGGGATTTATCAAACTAAAAAGTTTTTGCACAGCCAAGAGCACAATAAGTAAAGCAAAGAGACGACCTTCAGAATGGGACAAGATTTTTGCAGGTTATGCTTCCGACAAAGGTCTAATAACTAAAATCTACAGAGAACTCAAACAAATCAATAAGAAAAGATCAAATAACCCCATTTCTAAATGGGCAAGAGATTCGAACAGAAACTTCTCTGAACAAGATAGGCACATGGCCTGCAAACACATCCCATCTCAGGGTGGGCAAAGGACTTGAGGAAAAACTTTCCTAAGAAGACAGGTGCATGGCCTACAGACACATGAAAAAATGCTCACCATCCTTAATCATCAGAGAAATGCAAGTCAAAACTACTTTAAGATATCACCTAACTCCAGTAAGATTTGCCCACATAACAAAATCCCAAAACCAGAGATGTTGGCGTGGATGTGGAGAAAAGGGAACACTTCTACACTGCTGGTGGGAATGCACACTAATACGTTCCTTTTGGAAGGATGTTTGGAGAATAC
>CAUYRH010040333.1:0-30793 GCA_963574655.1 Perodicticus potto | reverse complement strand
AGACAGAGCCTCAAGCTGTCACCCTGGATAGAGTGCTGTGGCATCACAGCTCACAGCAACCTCCAATTCCTGGGCTCAAGTGAGTCTCCTGCCTCCACCTCCCAAGTAGCTGGGACTATAGGCGCCCGCCACAATGCCCGGCCATGTTTTGGTTGCAGCCGTCATTGTTGTTTGGTGGGCCCGGGCTGGATTCGAACCCGCCAGGTCAGGTGTACGTGGCTGGCGCCTTAGCCCGTTGAGCCACAGGTGCTGAGCCCCATTTGTTCTTTTAAAAATTCTAATACTTGGCTCGGCGCCCCTAGCTCAGTGGTTATAGCGCTGGCCACATACACTGGAGCTGGCGGGTTTGAACCTGGCCCAGGCCAACTGACCAACAGTGACAACTACAACAAAAGAATTGCCAGGTGGTGTAGCAGGAGCCCGTAGTCCCAGCTACTTGAGAAGCTGAGGCAAGAGAATCTCTTAAGCCCAAGAGTTTGAGGTTGCTGTGAGCTGTGATGCAACGGCACTCTACCCAGGGCAACATAGTGAGACACTGCCTCAAAAAAAAAAAAAAAAAAAAGAAATCTAATAGTTTGGCGAAATTTTCTACCTTTTCATCTAGTTTCTTCATCTGTAATATTTTGATTGCATTAATCATTGTTAGACTCTTTGTCTCCTAACTTCAATGTCTGAGTCACTTGTGGTTTCTTTGGGTATCTGTTTTTCCCCCTTCTTGATTTTTAGTCTGTGTCTTGGCATGCTTGGCAAATTTTGACTGTGTTCTCATCATTTTGTATGAAAAATTTTAGATGTTGTGGATGATGTTATTTTCTTTTTTTCTTTTTTCTTTTTTTGAGACAGAGCCTCAAGCTGTCACCCTGGGTAGAGTGCTATGACATCACAGCTCACAGCAACCTCCAACTCCTGGGCTCAAGCAATTCTCCTGCCTCAGCCTCCCAAGTAGCTGGGACTACAGGCGCCTGCCACAACGCCCAGCCAGTTTTTGGTTGCAGCCGTCATTGTTGTTTGACGGGCTCGGGCTGGATTTGAACCTGCCAGCTCAGGTGTACATGGCTGGCACCTTAACCGCATGAGCCACAGGTGCTGAGCCTGATATTATTTTCTTTCAGAGAAAATTGCTGCTAAGCAGGCATAGTAGAGGATTGATTGTGTTAATTCAATTAGGGAGTCAGCTAAATGTAGGCTGCATTTTAGTTCTGATGAAGCTCTGCCCCTGGCAGATGCCTCTTTCTAGGGTGTAGCCTTCTTGAGGTTTCAGCTGTGAGCCTGGGGTATTCTCAGTGACCTTCCCCCCTGGCTAGTTCAGAACTCTAACTTTTGTCAATACTCTCACTCAAAACTTTTTGAGAGTTTTCTTCATGATTTCTTGGCCTCCTTATACAGTTTCAGAATTCAGCAAATATTAAGGGAAATATCAGACACATGGTGGGCTTAGTTTTCTATTGCTTCCTTTCACCGGGATCTTGGCCTCTCATACCACTAAGTTTGGTCTGTCTAGCCCCAAGAGACTGTCAGAAGTTCTTGGTGTTTTTGCTTCCTGATGGCAACTCTACTGAGGCTCTTCTCTGTATCCTCAATCCCCTTTCTCCTTTCCGAGTTTAGGCAAATGCCCAAGGGAAGAGAGTGAATAGAGTTTTGACTCACATCTCTGTGGTTCTGTCTTCTTCAGGATTTTGTCCCCTCAAGGCCTGGTTGTCTCAATAGCGCTGTAATATCCTTAAAAAAATGTACATGTGTGAGTATATGTATTTTTGCTTTCTTTATTCATTTTTTTTAGTTGTTCTCAACAAAAGCATTGGTCTGAAGCATTAAACAACTGCATTGTTACCAGAAGTGGATATATGCCTGAAATATTTTAAATACATATATACTAATCTTGAAATTTAATCATGTAAATTTCCTGCTTAAAACCTTTCATTGGCTTTTTATTTCACTTGCGATAGAATTCAAACTCTAGCACATGCACAATGTCCATGATTTGTCTCTACCTCACTCAACTTCTCCCCGCCCTCCCCGACAGTCTTGCTTTGTCACCCTGGGTAGAGTACCATGGCCTTATAGCTCACAGCAACCTCAGACTCTTGGGCTCTAGGGATTCTTTTGCCTCAGCCTCCCACGTAACTGGGACTACAAGTGCCCGCCACAACGCCCGGCTATTTATAGAGATGGGGTCTTGCTCTTGCTTGGAGTAGTCTCGAACCTATGAGCTCAGGGAATCCACCTGCCTCAGCCTCCCAGAGTGCTAGGATTACAGGTGTGAGCCACCACGCCTGCCTACCTCACTCAACTTGTACCACTTTATGTCTTGTTCTCCACATTCTAGTCGTATCAACGTTTTTTAGTTTCTCAGTCCTAACAAAGTCTTTCCTGTGTCCATTCTCCTTCATGAAAACCCAACTAATATATTTGTGAAACTATGAATTTCATGTCTAAAACTCTGTTCCCTAACATGTATTTCTACCCCCCTTCCCATTTTCTCTTGTTTTGAGACAGTGTCTCTCTGTCTCCCAGGCTAGAGTGTAGTGGCATCATCATAGCTCACTGTAACCTCAAATTCCTGAAGTGAAGTAGTCCTCCTGCTTCAGCCTCCCAAATAGCTGGGACTACAGGTACATGCCACCACGCCCGGATAATTTTTCTATTTTTGGTAGAGATGGGAGTCTCACTCAGGCTAGTTTTGAACTTTTAGCCTCAAGCGAAACTCCTCTCTAGGCTTCCCAGAGTGCTAGGATTATAGATGTGAGCTGCTGTGCTTGGGCCCCTAATATGTATTTCTTTGATTCCAGGTTGGAAAGCATAAAGGTGTTTAACCTTCTAGAATGCCAATAATTAAAAATGTCTAAAAACTACTAAGTGTTGTTGAGGATGTAGAGTTTTTCAACCTTTTTTTATCTCACAGCACACTTGAACCTATAGTTAAACTTCTGTGGCACGCTTAAACTATGTTGATACAAAAAAAGAGTCAAAAAAGGAGTATGCTTACTGTGCTTTATATGTCTTTCAAAAATAATTCAACTGATGATCTTTAAATATTTTTGTAGCACACTTAAGATTATTTCATGGCACACTGGTTGAAAATCACTGATATAAAGCAAAGAGAAATTATTTCATGGCACACTGGTTGAAAATCACTGATGTAAAACAAAGAGAAATTTTATGTATTACTAGTGAGATTGCAAATTGGTGAAGCATTTTAAAAATAGTTTGACATTATTATGTAATGTTAAAGATGCATACACCCTCTGGCTCTATTATTTCATCACTCAGTATGTAACACAGAGACACTTATCACCTAAGATTTCTTTTTTTTTTTTTTTTGAGACATAGTTTCATTATGTTGCCGTTGGTAGAGCGCTGTGGCGTCACAGCTCACAGCAACCTCAAACTACTGGGCTTAAGCGATTCTCTTGCCTCAGCCTCCCAAGTAGCTGGAACTATAGGGACCCACCATAATGCCCAGCTATTTTTTGTTGCAGTTGTCATTGTTGTTTAGCTGGCCAGGGCTCGTTTCGAACCCGCCAGCTTCGGTGTATGTGGCTGGAGCCCTATGGGAACCGAGCCACACCCAAGATTTCTATAAAAATATCCACAAACTTGAAATTCCAAAACTTGAAATAATACATATGCATATCAGTAGTAGGATGGATAAATAAATTGTGGGATATTCTCACAGTAGAAAGAATAATATTCAGGAGTGCTTATCCAATGTGTATCAGAACTACTTGGAGAACTTGGAGAGCTTATTAAAACACCAACAGCCAGGCCTCACCTGAAGACTTTCTAATTATGTAAGCCTGGGGAGGGCCCTGAGAATTTTCAGTTCAAATGCATTCTTAGGTGATTCTGATACTCCTCATCTTTGGACCTTACTTAGAGAAGAACTATTGCGATATAGCAATGAAAATGAACAAATTATAACTAAACGCAGCAACCAAATGAGTCTTATAAAGTAATTTGAACAAGGTGCTAGGATTATAGGCATAAGCCACTGCATTTGGCTTTGTTCTTTGCTGACTGGAGAGGTAATTACACAAGGGCTGATCTTTAAAATTACTATTGATGTGTCCATGCATATTTTAGACACTTACTTGTGTATGTATTTTGTTTTATAATAAAAAAGGACAACAGTATTTATTTGATGGTATCTTATGAGGTCTATTTGGATTTACGTCAGGTGAAGGATTAATCTGAGGAGATGTAGTTATTATTTTAATGCTAGCACATCTATTAGTTTTTAGCTTCATGTATGAGGGCAGGGGCCATCTTGGGGTTGTTCATGATTACAGGAACTCATGTACCTCATTTGCAAGAGCCATAATCTTTAGTCCTAACTGGTATCTGGCGGAAGCCTTGCTTCTTTGCCAGGTACTATGACTCATTCCCTTCAATGATTCGAGTTCTGCTTTTGACTTTAATTTTGCTGTGATCAGCAGTGAAGGTTGCATTCTAGCCT
This sequence comes from Perodicticus potto, assembly GCA_963574655.1. Classification (NCBI taxonomy): domain Eukaryota; kingdom Metazoa; phylum Chordata; class Mammalia; order Primates; family Lorisidae; genus Perodicticus; species Perodicticus potto. The sequence continues at coordinate 26,337 of CAUYRH010040333.1, read as the reverse complement.
CTCTGGATCGTTTTCCTCTTTGAAGGTAGTCATCCTTGCTCATCTCTAAAATTAATTTTCAGCTTTTATATATTTTAAGAATTGATAGAATCTTCTCCTAGCTCTGCTAGGGGAAAATGAGAGGAAGGAAATGAAACAGGTCTTCTGCCCTATTCTTTTGTAAGGTAGCACTTCTCACCAACTTTTGTTCATGTTTATTAAGAAGGAGTAATACCTCAGGGTAACAACTAATAGATATTTTAAAGTTTCATTATTTACAGACTACTTGCAAATGTAAAAATCTTCTTTGATCCCATCTGTAACATGGTGAGGTGGGCATTATTGTCCTGACTTTATGTGGGAAGAACCTGAGACTCAGAGGGCAGAAGTGACTTGTCCAAGCACATACACTTTGTATGGATGGAACTTGTATTTTAGTCTTATTTAGATACCATGTGTTTATATATGTGGGTCTGTATTTAAGGAAAATTATAAGAGTTATGACATGGACCACACTAAAGGAGACAAGTCCTGAGTTAGGTCTTCTTTTCATTTATTTATTTATTTTGAAATTTTGATTTTAATTGACAAAAAATTGCATATATTTGTGGAATACAATGTGGTGTTTTGATGTATTTTTATAATGTGTCCATTCTTTCTCTCCAGCTTGTTCCCAAACTCCTTCTTCCCTTCCCACCTTCCTGGAAGGTGCACACCCTTCAGCTGCTTTCTTAGGGCTGACCCATCTACTTTCTTCTCTTAGGCATGGTTCCTGCTGACCCCAGCCTAGTTCAAGTACCCAGGAGACAGTTTTGTGAACCTGGTCCTAGGATGTGCTGCATTGCTCCTTCTGTGAGTAGGTTAGGGAAGAAAATGCTCAGGACATCCTAGATGTCTAGGAAGGAGCAGCAACAGAGATCTGAATTACCAGATGGGCTTTGAGTCCTTCTGTGACTGTCCTCCCCAGCCTTGGCTGCCTGTACCCCTCTGCAAACTCAGCCCCTGGTCCCAGCCATGAAGACCAATCTTGCCCTTAGGGAATTTTTTTTTTTTATTAAATCATAAACACATAGATCATGTATACATTAATGCATTTATTGGGTACAATGTGCTGATTTCATATAGAATTAGGAACACTTATATCACACTTGTTAATACCTGATTTTGGTCTTAAAAGAAATGTTGAAATTGACTGGTGATAAAAAGGCCATAGAGCATTCCAGGAAGGAACAGCAGATGCCAAGAGCATGGAAGCAGAGAACCAGTCTGAGTGAACTAGTAGAGGGCACAGGAAAACTTTCTAAGTGCGGGAATAGCATAGAACATGCCCCAGTCAATGAGGCTTTGCCGCGTGCTGCAGATAACTGCTGGTTGCCTATCCCAACCTGCAAATTTCCCTTCCTTCTTAGTTATAGAGCTTTCCCCTTTTAACCTGGAGACATGGCTGCCCAGAGTAAAGACTACATTTCTGAGCCTGTCCTGCATCGGGGTAGCCATGTTACTAAATTTAGTCTAAGAAATGTTAGGAGAAGAATTATGTTTCAGCTTCCTGGAAACTTCCTTCAAGGTGATGGTTGTGTGATCTCTTCATTTTGACTTTTCTTTCATCTTGTTGTTTGGAATGTAAATATGGTGGCTAAAGGTCTGGCTGTCTCGGTCAAGTTGTACAATAAGGGTGATGCCTGGGAAAGAGGAGCGATGTGCTAAAGAGGTAGCCTGGATCCTGGAGGATGGTCAACTCTGCAGGATTGCTGGAACCCTGAACTGATACTGTAGTGTTTACCAAACACAGTTGAATTTACTCTCAAATGCTTAACCTAAGTATGTGTTGGGCATCCCTAATCTGAAAGTCTAAAATTCAAAACCCTCCAAAAATTTGAAATTTTTTGAGGGCTGACATGATATCACAAGTGGAAAACTGCACATCTGACCTCATGTGATGCAATGTGACACAAAATTATCAAAATATTGTGTAAGATTATTGTCAAGTGATGTGCTTATGAAACAAATCAATTTCATGTTTAGACTTGAGCCCTATCCCGAAGATATCTCATTTTATATACATATATATATATATATATATATATACACACAGACATTTCAAGGCCCCCAAAACGTTTGAAACCTGAAATACTTCAGGTCCCCTGCTTTGAAGATAAGGGCTACTTAGCCTGTATCCATTTCTTCCCCCACCTGCTCGTCCTTTCTGCATGTGTCCACATATGCTTCCCAGAATTTCAGTGAACAGGTGTCACTGTGTCATTTTTCTTTGGAAACTTTTCAGGGGTAATGTTGCCATTTTTTGAGTGCCTTCTATGCTGCCTAGGTTTCTAGTCACTTTACACTTTGCATGTAATCTAATCTTCGTGACAGTGAAGTGCAGTCTTCCTTGTAAAGGTGTTTATTTAGTGTGGAGTTTCCATCCTTGAAAAGTAGGCCAGGGATGGGTGAGACATATATGCACATATTTAACCCTGTTCTGTAGATGAGGAAGCTGAGGAAACTCATATGTACTGTATGTGGCAGGCACAGTGTCTGAATCAAAAGCCTATAGTGTTTCACTATGTCATTGTAGCCATTGCCACTGTATGAGGAGGATGTTGTTGGGATGATATTCAAGGCCCTTATCATTTGATTTGAGTCTCTTATAGCTGACCAGCTGACTCAACACTATATCAGTTCTCACTCAAATTAGTTCTAACTAATGCTTTTACCCCCTGCTGTCCCAACTTGTTTCCCTTCCAAGGTTTCCATCAGTCTGCACCTAGTTGTTTTGCTAGACATGTGGATATCAGTTTCTGAAACTTACCACCTCAACCCCTCACTCATACCAGCTGATCCTCAAGTCCTCCTGGTTGTGTTTCTTCATTCTCCCACCCACCCAAACAACTCAATCTGAGCCCCTGTCCTCTTTAGATTAGACCACTTAGAGTAGCCTCCTAAGGGTCTCCCTGTCTCTGTCCTTGGTCCTGTTAATGCAGGGTGTACAACCCTAGTGTCGCTTTAGAGCAACTTAAAAACAATGTCAATGTTGGGGCCCCTTGCAAGATCCTTATGTATTGATGTAAGGGTGGGTCTGGGCATTAGTGAGTTTGAAGCTATCCCCCAGATTCTAATAGACAGCCAGAGAGCGAACCCTGAGTTGGGATCATATTTAAAGCATGCAAATGTGACTAAATTTATGGTCTCAAACTTATCTGCATGATGGAATAACCCAGGAATCCCCTCAAAATTCCAAAGCCCTGGCTGTACCCAAGACTAATTAATTCATAATTTCTGGTTGTGGGACTCAGACATCCATTTTTTGAAGCTCTCTGGCCTAAGAGGGAGGTAAGTTGGGCACTGCTAGCTGTTGCTGTTCTCTTGCTTCAAACTCTTTTTTTTTGAGACAGAGCCTCAAGCTGTCACCCTGGATAGAGTGCTGTGGCATCACAGCTCACAGCAACCTGCAATTCCTGGGCTCAAGCAAGTCTCTTGCCTCTGCCTCCCAAGTAGCTGGGACTACAGGCATCCGCCACAACGCCCGGCCATTTTTTGGTTGCAGCCGTTATTGTTGTTTGGCAGGCCCAGGCTGGATTTGAACTCACCAGCTCAGGTGTACGTGGCTGGCGCCTTAGCCCGTTGAGCTATAGGCGCCGAGCCGCTTCAAACTCTTTAATGGGTTCCATCACTCTTGGGAGAAGAGCCTAAATATTTAATATGACCTCAAAGATTGTATGATCTGGTTTCTCCTTACTCACTAAATCCAGGATTGGCACACTGTTTTTTTAATAAAGGACTAGGTAGTAAATATTGTAGGTTTGTGGACCACATAATCTCTGTTATGACTCTTGTTGTAGCTTGAAATCATCCATAGATAATATGTAAATGTGTGGGCCTAGCTGCATCCCAATTGAATATTCATGGAACTGAAATTTGAATTTCGTACGTATAATTTTGACATTGTGTGAAATAGTATTTTTTATTTTTTTCAACTATTTTAAAACATAAAAAACATTCTTAGCTGGAAGGTCTGAATAAAGACAGATTGGAGTCAGATTCAGCTCTTTGGGAATTGGCCAACTTCTGCCCTAGATTCAATTCAATTCAATTCTCTCTCCATCCTTCCTTTCTACCTGCCTACCAACTAATCATCTAGCTGCTTCCCCTCCTCCCCCATATTTTGGCAACTCTCCTCTTCTTTCAGTTACTTGACATTTTGATGTTCAAGGCCTTCCTATCTCTCTTTACTTCTTCCCTGGAGTTTGGCTACTGGGTAATTTTTGGGGGGAGGCAGGATCTTGCTCTGTTACCCTGACTAGAGGGCAAGGGCATCATCATAGCTGACTACAACCTCAAATTCCTGGGACCAAGTGATCAACATGCATCAGCCTCCCGAGTAGCTATTAGCTGGGACTCCAAGTCACCATGCCTGGCTATTTATTTCTTCTATTTTTTGTAGAGATGGGGTGTTGTTTTTGCTCAGGCTGGTCTTGAACTCCTGACCACAAGCTATCCTCCCATCTCAGCCTCCCAAAGTGCTAGCATGATAGGGGTAAGTCACGGTGATTGGCCTTTGGTTGGGTAATTCTTTTCACTCTTCAGACAGATCCTTGAGTAGATGTTACTGTCTCATGGAAGCATTTCTGGAATCCCCTGACTTAAACAGGCTTATAACTCCTTGTACTTTTTCTTCCTAGCATTCATCTCAATTTGTAATTAATGGTTTATGAAATTAACTGTAATGAATTCATGATTTGTGGGATCCACACACAATACCTAGCAGCACCTGGGCCTATCTTGTTGGAGACTGCATGCTGAACCCCCATCATAGTACTTGGCACAGGGCCAGTGTTCATTTAATATTTGCAGGTTGACTGTGGAAGGAAGGGAGGAGAAGGGAAGGAAGAAGAAAGAATGGCACCTCTGATTCTGAAGTCCACGTGTCTGACTTTGACTTCTTATCTTTCAGCTTTCTACAAAACATTTCTCTTGGTGACAGTGGATAAGTTTACCTACCTGGGAAACAAAATTAGGATCAGGACACTGGTGAAAACAGAAGCATCATGGAGGCAGTAGGACAGTCCCAAGGGATGGTCTCATCATGGCATAGTAGGCTGGTGAGTCACTTTCTGCTCTCACGCATATGCAGAGCACTAACATTAGCAGAGCTGCCAGTGCTGTGAGAACCTTCACAGCTCAGAGCCAGGAATCTGCCCTTTATTATCATCAGTGCTATGCTGTGGAGCAGGGTGAAAACGAAGGCCAAATAAAATGAAAATCCCAGAGCCTTTTTCTTTTTTCCTCAGTGAATAAACACATTTTTGACAATGCCCACATTCCCCAGAAGGAAAGTCATGGTGTCAAGCATGAAGGCGATCCCCAAGTAGGGCAGCGTGAAGTTAGAATCTATAATTACCATATCATAGATCTATTCTTATAATGACCAGATCAATCTCTTCCCACACAGGTTTGAGAAGAGAACTGAGCTCTAATAGTGAGGCCAGGTGTGTGTGTGTGTGTGTGTGTGTGTATGAGCGAGAGAGAGAGTGAGAAAGGGCAAAAAGAGAGAGATACAGAGAGGAACGGAGAGAGGGAGGAAAGGAGAGACAGGAAAAGAAAGCTAGAGAAGATGGTAGCACTGAGATTTATTTAATAAGAAAACCTTTATTGTTTGCCTACTAGATATTTAAGTATTGTGGGGATACAAAGATGAGTGAAGACACAGCCCCGTCTTCAAGATGTTATCTTGTTGAGGATAAATTAAGATAACTTTGTTCACCTATTAGAAAATTTAGAGCTTTTGAAAGGTAGGTGATAGATATTGCTTTACAGTTAATTCTTGTGTGGTATGACCTTTCTTGAAGGAGTTGGGAGTTATTTAACAATTGTCTTGTAGCACTTCTGTCAGTAGAGACTCATGTAGGTAGTCTCTGGTCTGTTCGAATAACCTTTCTGCGTTTGAAGAATTCTTAAGGACTACTGCCAATGGTGGCTCCTAGGTCAGACCTAAGTTCTTAACTCTTCTGATACTGTGTGTTGAAGTAAATAATGCCAGTCTTACATGTAAGCCCTAGAAATTGTTGTAGAAGTATATTATTAATTTATATTCATTTGTAAGCAGGGAACTTAACCAAGTTTTCTTCATGATCCCGGTTCCCAGATAAACATGTAATACAAGCTTAACAAATATCTCTTAGAGGAATTGGCATAAATTACTGGAGGATGTCTATCTCTGGAGGCTGAGCAGCTGTGGCCTTTTGGGGGAACATCTCCAATGCATCTATTCGGGAAGCTTCATTTTGCCATTTAGCCCATTTTCATTATCACTTTCATTATAGCCTGTGTTGTGATTCCAGTTCCTGAGCATTCTGTATTTTGGGGCATTCTGATAATATTTTCCCCTTTTTCAAAGAGAGGCAGCTGTATAGCTTTCTCCTTTCCAAATGGTTCTTTCATCTGGACCATCAGGCAGAACATCCACCTAAAAGGGGCTATCAATGTTTATAGTTAAACATGGGGAAACTTAAACGTACATGCTCCAATCCATAAATAATCAATCTGCTTCAGCTGCCTGAATATTTCAGAATTTTATTATGGGAAACATATATTCTATATATTTGGATTGAAAAAGTCTCTCCTGTTCTCCATAAAAGTCTTTGAAAATTCCTCTATGCTGGCTCGGCACCTGTGGTTCAACAAGCTAAGGCGCCAGCCACGTACACCTGAGCTGGCGGGTTCGAATCCAGCCCGGGCCACCAAACAACAATGACGGCTGCAACCAAAAAATGGCCAGGCGTTGTGGCGGGCGCCTGTAGTCCCAGCTACTTGGGAGGTGGAGGCAAGAGACTCACTCGAGCCCAGGAATTGGAGGTTGCTGTGAGCTGTGATGCTACGGCACTCTATCCAGGGTGACAGCTTGAGGCTCTGCCTCAAAAAAAAAAAAAAATTCCTCTATGCTATTAAATGCATTGCCTTGCAGTCTCATACTTGATAGTTTTCTGGATACTATAGGTACCTAATACTCTGACACCCTTTCTGGGTCATAAAGATGATAATTGTTTATTAGAAACTTTCTAACATACTAAAATTACCTTTTCTTAGTATGTGAATCATAGAGGATTCATCTATTCACTTCTTCAATGTTTATTCACTGCCTAATTTTTATCAGTTATTCTTTTTTTTTTTTTTTTGCAGTTTTTGGCCGGGGCTGGGTTTGAACCCACCACCTCCAGTATATGGGGCTGGCACCCCATTCCTTTGAGCCACAGGTGCTGCCCTATCAGTTACTCTTTATTATTCTCATCAAGGCCAATAAGATCTTTGCTCTCTGGGATCTTATATTCTAGTAAGAAGAAACAGGCAAGAAACAGTTTAAAACACCGACACAGACACATACACATACTTCATTGTAACAAATGCCACACAGAAAATTGGAAAAGAGCAATTTGTTAAAGTTGATGATTATGGGAGGCCTTTCTGAGATGACGTTTACAGATGTAAATGACACAGAGGAGCTGGCTATGTGAAGATTGGGAAGAAGAACATTCCAGGCAAAGTAGCAGCTGGCACAGGGCCCTGGCTCAGTGTGATTGGAATAGAGTGATCAAAAGAAAACCTGAAAGGAGGTGAGATTAGAAAAATGTTGTGGTTTATATTGGGATTCAGGCCAGGTGAAGAGTTTGGATTTTATTCTAAGTGCAGTAGGAGCATTGGAGAATTTGAAGCCAAGGGTGACATAGTCTGATTTTTAGTTTTAATGGTTCATTGTGGTTACTTGGTAGTGAATAAAATGGAGAAGGATGGGAATGAAAGCTGGGAGACCCATGGTAAGGCTTCTCCAGTTGTTGTGGCAAGAGATAATTGTAGCTTGGACTGAGTTGGGTTTAGTGAAGATGGAGACAAGTAGATATGTTCCAGATCTGTCTTGGAGGTACGTTAGCAGGACTTGAGGGTGGGCTGGAAATGGGGGCTCTGGGACTGAGTCATGGAGGATGATTCTTGTTATTTGGTTCAAGGAGGTCAGTAGATAGTGATGCTCTTTACCAAGATGCAATAGGGATAGATTGTTGACAAAAATCAAGAGTTTTATTTTGATGATAAGTTTGACATCAGTATATATTCTGATATGAGAGTTTAGAATTCCAGAGAACAATCAGGACTAGAGATACAAAATTGGGTGTCATGGCAAATGATATTTAAAGCCATGGTTTGGCAGAGAGTAGACAGGAAAAGGGGGATAAAATGTTTGAAAGTTAAGAGAAGGAGCCAGCCAAGTTTAAAAGGGAGTGATCACTAAGAATGAGGAATATCTGGTGACTGTGTTGTCATGGAAATTAAGGGGAAAATGTTTTGACAAAGATATACTATAATCAATTTGGTGACCTTGTGAAGAGGAATTTCAGTGAAGTGGTAGAATGGAAGCCCATGTGGAGTGAGATGAAGAGCGAATGAGAGGAAAGAAGCAGGGGCAACTAGAAAGAATTCTTCTGAGAAGTTTGCTGATAAGCCCTTATCCTAAAGGCCACGGGACCTGGATTCCAGTCCTATATCTTGCTGCTCCAAGATAACTGTTTATCTTAGTTCATTTTGTGTTGCTATAGCAGAATATTGTACAATAAGTACTGGGTGCTTTATGAGAAAAGATGTTTATTTAGTTCACAGTTCTGGGGGCTGGGAAGTCCAAAAATATGGTACCAGCACATGGACCTTCTTGCTGTGCCATAACATGGCAGAGAGTATCACACAGTGAAAAGGCAAGAGCAAGAGAGCCAGAGAGAGCTGGCTAATGAACCCATTCTTGTGATAGAGACATTACTCCATTCATTAGGGTGGAATGATTAAGTTTCTGACACATGAACTTTCAGGGGACATATTTAAACCCTAACATTGTTTATGTACATGTCTTAAATTCTGTTTGACTTCATTATTCACTTCTACTTCCTAACACAAAGCTCTAACACACAGTAGATGTTTCATCATTTTAGTTGAATGGATGGAAGTATTAATGAATAGAGTAGAAACACTTTAGACTTGAGAACATGTCTACAGGCTTATACATGCCATTGTAAAATTATACATGCATACAGACTTCTACAGGCTTATGCATGTATAATTCACAATGGGTAAAATTGTGGGTAGAGTTGGGAAACTGGGGCAGGAAAGGTTAGAGTTTAGGGTTTAGACCAAGGTTCTCCTAGGACTGGGGAAGACCTGGGACTGGGGTCCAAAGGCACAGAGAGCTCTGTCAAGGCAGAAGTCAGGGAATAGGATGCAGGAACTTTCAGATTTGTGTCTGACTCCCTAACAGTGACCTTACAGAAGTCATTATACCTGATCTCCACATCTCATTCCTCATAATGAAAGTGATATGTCTGCAGAGTTAATGTGAGAATTTAATGAGATTATATCCATGAGGAGTTTAGCCAAGAGCCTGACTCATATAAATACCCACCAATAGCTAGCACTGTTGTTAATACCACTGTTAATATTGTTTTACACTGAGCTGCCCTAGGGGTTTGGGTTCTGCCAGTCAGTCAAGGCAGTTCTCTGGGATTTCAGAGTTGTTTGAGTGGAACAGCTTGCTGATGCCCTTCCTGACTCTTTTTTTCCCCTCCTACAAGGAGAAGTCCATCAAGTTTACCTTTAGAAAAATCCTATATGGGGTCTTGATGACGCTTCAGTAAATGCCATCCTGCCTCCATCCTAATTGTTTCCTGCACTTCCCTGGTAGACTTCTTGTATGGCACATGTCCTCCCTTGCTTCCATGCCTCACTATAAGCTGTTTGCTCTACTTGGAATGCCTTTCCCTTGTCTGCCTATTTCCTGAAAACTCTTTGAGATCTAGCTAGTGTTGTGGTCTCAGGAAGCTATCCCTGACACTTTGATCTGGGTTAGGTGTTCCTCTTAGCCTCTCCCTTAATACTCTGAGCTTTCTTTTCCATTATCATCATGCTGAATTTCAATTGTTTACATTTCTCTGTTCCTTATACACCAAATGGTGAGGTCATTGGATAGAGGCATCTTATTCATCTCTATTTGCTCCCAGCTCCTCTTGTCATGTGGAAGGTACTCAGTAAAAATTTGCTGGATGAGGGAAGGAAGGAAGGGCAGGAGGGAGGGGGAGGGGAAAAGAAAGGGAGAGGAGGGAAAGGAGGGAAAGGAGGGAGGGAGGAAGGAAGGAAAGAAGAGCTGACTGTTTCATTTAATTGTGTTCTGGGTGTGAAACAGGTAGACAGGGGAATGTGAAAGGGGGACGTAGAAATTACCTTTGATGACCCAGTTCTACCTTGGTGGGCTTGTTTTCTTCCTTGCTGTGTGGGGACCTCATCAAACCTGCCAGGACCATTTATTCTGTGACTTTGAAGGCACAGCTCTGCTGTACATGATTTATGAAGGTATTGTTGATTTCTGTCCTGGGATGTTCTATCATTAAGGTCTCCTTATAAGGGTGGTCAGTTTAATAGAGTTTTGCCTGAATAGCTCCTTATGTGAACATCCCCAGTAGCCTTATTGGGTTAGCTTCCAAGCCCCAAAGGCAACTTGAGATACTACAGTATGATGGAATCTACTACAGCCACAGATATTTCAAATATACCTGCACAAAATGGGAAATTGTTTGATGAACTCTATCTCCAGAACCTCCCCAAATACACATTGTTCATACGTCTTGGGTGAATCAAAGGCATTTTTACATTCCCATACTGATTTCTTCCTTTATTTTTCTTCCAGGGAGTAGCTCTGACCCTAGAAGATTCCTAGAAGGGTGTTATGTTCTTCCCAGACGTCACTTGAGATTGCCTATAAAAGTGGCCCTCAATTCTTCTTATTTCTATTTGCACACCCCTTTGAAGTGTGATCCTGCAGCCCTTCCCACACTGACTTTAGGTGTCTTATAACTTGCATTGGCTGATGAGATTTCAGCAAACTGGATGTAAGCAGAGACTTGAAGAGGGAGGTGCTTTGGATTTTGCCTTCTTTTGCTGCTTTTGGGGACCTTGTGACTGGTGGGTACCATATGAAGAAGTGCAGGCTGGATATGAGAGGCTGGATATGACCATGGCCTGGTCATGCTATTTCCTTGGCGGCCAGTTGCCAGTCAGGTAAATGAGGTTATTATAAATTATCCAGACACCAGGGGATCTATTACCTGAACACAGACACATAGAAAACCCGGCCTGGTGTGGCGGGCGCCTGTAGTCCCAGCTACTCAGGAGGCTGAGGCGAGAGAATTGCCTAAGCCCAGGAGTTGGAGGTTGCTGTGAGCTGTGTGATGCCATCGCACTCTACTGAGGGCAAAAACGGCTCACTCTGTCTCTACCAAAAAAAAAAAAAAAAAAAAAAAAAAGAAAGAAAACCTGGCCTGGACTAGAACAGCGTCATTGGCTCACAGAATAGGGAGCTGAATAAATAGCTATTGTTAAACCCACAAGGTTTTGGAGAACTTTGTTACATAGCAGAAGTTAACTGATATAGCAACACTAGTGATTTTACCTTCCTCTCCTGAATTATGTTTCCATGTTGACTTGTTCATATCATGGCAAAAGTCTATAATGTTTTCTGGATGGTTGTTCATGAATTTGCCTCTCCCATGAACTTTGTATACTCCAAGGGCGGTGTCTACAAGATTAATAGGATTTGCCTACCTGGTTTTGATTCCCCAGGAGTTCTGGGCTTAACATGTTGAGGTCAATGGATCAAGTTGTCCCCACAACTCCTAAGCGATCAGAGCTTATGACAGTTCACGTCTAGTTCACGTCTCTCCACCTTCTACCCTCCATCCTCTTTCACTCCATTCTCCTCTCTGGGAAATTGACAGGCTCTCTGGCTTCTGGTTTGGTTCAACCAATGGGGAGCAAAGGCGGGGTGTCAGAGGAAGGGGGAAGTTGTTTCCCCAACTTACATTGGCTGTGCCCTTGGCTGGAAGTCCCTGCAGCTTTTAGAGTAGCTCTTGCTGCGTAACCCCCCTCTCCTGGGTCCTGGGTCTGCCCCTTCCCTCTTCCCTGTGGCCTGGGATGGTGGTGATTGTCTTGCTGCCGTGCTGTCCTTTGTGGTTTTGACTTTCAGCCCATACCTCTGTAAATCATCTCCTGAAATTACAATAATTTGGGTGTGCAGTCTATTTATGGCTGGGCCCTGACTGATAGAGAATTTTAGAGGTTATGTAGTCCAAACTTCACATTCTATGAAGAGAAAAGTGAAGCACAGAGAAAGTTAGTGCTTGCTCGAAGCAGCTGTTCCGTGGCAGAACCCGAACTCAGAAGGCACATGGGACCAACTTCTTGTTTAGGACCCTCCCACGTAGCCCAGTGAGGAAAGAGCAGTGAGTGGTACAGCATGAGTTGGGGTAGGTGTTTATTTTACTTCCTTCTTTTTTTGTGGAGTCACATCTTCCCAGAACGATTTTTTGCCTACGTTATCTCTCAGCTCTATGTGGGAAGTTTCTTAGGTAGGACTTTTGCCTTTTCATGGATGCTTCAGAATAAAAAATGCTATGAGTGGGCTTCTATGTTTATGTGGTTACAAGTTTAAAAAGCAAGGCAGGTGGCTTGTGTGCAAGTGTAATTAATACCTTTCTGGGTAAATGGTTTTTGTTCTTTATGAAGTGCAGGGCACACATACCAGCTTAGTAACATCCACAGATTGAAATGGTAGTGGACAGGATCTTACCATCAAGGGAAGGTCACACTGTTTATTGAGTGGTATTCAAGTTTGGATTACTGAGGTTGACTGTCAGATGTACTGGCACAAGATGAACAGTCAATAAATGTTTGTTGAATGATGAATGAATGAATATTCATGTTGTTGATGAGTGAGAAATCGTTTAAAGTTAGCGGTAGCACGTACTCTGTGGAGAGCAGTGTTAATTCTTTGATTTCTGATGTGCTCTTGGTTGGCTAAAGAAGTCTGATGAAAATTAACTAGAATTTTGCTGATGCCTTGATTTTTAAAAAATATCTATTTTCCATACCTGTGATAGAGTAGAAAGAGCACTGAATTTGGAATCTGATAGCCCTTGAGTTTAGCTCTGACTCTGTGACTTTTTCTTGTTAGATTTAACAGATAATTTTATTCTTTGTGAACCTCCATTTCCATTGTAAAGCTGGGTTGATGTCAATGGAAAAGAACCCAACCTCTACAAAATAATTTAAGGAGGTTTATGCTGAGCCACATAGGAATGACCACGACCCAGGCCATACCCAAGAAGTCTGGAGCAAGAGGTGCTGTTATGGTTGGGTTACAGTTTGGCTTTACACTTTTCAGGCGATAGGAATTACACATAAATCATAAATTAATACATGGAAGATATATGTTGGTTTGACACCCGCCCCCCCCCCCACAGTTGGACATCTCAAAGCAGGGCATTTACAGGTTACAGGTGGGTTTAATGGTTCTTTGATTTGTAATTGGTTAAAGAAATGAAGCTTTGTGTAAAGACTTGTAATGTTTTAAATTATGACTAAGAAAGTCTGTTAGAGACAAATCAGACATAAACTCACACATCTGTTGAATCACTTGAAGACCTACAAGTGTGGTGGAAGCTTTGTCCTGCATGGCCCTAGGCCTGTTAATGAGTTACAGAGGATCCCTCTGAGGAGTGAAAGCTGCACCAGGAGGCGTGTCTGACTCCCTTTCTCCTGGCCAGTAACTCAGCTTTCGGGTATTTCTAGGCCCATTCAGTCATCTTGGAGGACTTAAGATTTTATTTTAGTTCACAATAATACCTTTCTATAGGGTTTTTGATGGTTAAGTTTTTAAAAATATACAGGCCAGGGCTTTTTATAGGTTGTGATGAAATTACAGATGGTGCCAGATTTGGGATGGTTTGACGTACAGTTTTCAACTTTACTATAGTGCAAAAGCAATATGCATTCAGCTCTTCCTAAACTTACAGTGGGGTTACGTCCCTGTAAACGCAACAGTAACCCCATTGTAAGTCAGGGAACATCTGTATTGCTTTTACTGTAGCATTGGGATGTTGTAATTGTCTGAATTCACAGATTCTGTGGGACCCTCCTGTGGGACGTATGTTGACACTTTGATCTATGTGCAGAACTAGTTTATCTGCTTAGGATATTCTCCCAGTGTCTGCACATTCACTTGTAGCTTTGACTCCAGAGAGATAACTCAAGAAAATTACTAGAAAGCACATTTCTTAGAGTAGCTGTCCCCATCTTATAAGCCAGGGTGTCTGGCAGCCTCTGGGTGTTTGCTGTAAGCAAAGAGCTGGTTTAACAACTTTTCCCATTAAAACTTCCCACCCAGTACTTTCTTCTTTGTGTTCTGATCATTTCTTTTCCCTCCCTGCCCCCAAATAACGAAAACAAAAAGCCCTCTCTTTCTTAAACTGCCAGGGCACTGCTTAAAAGATCTTTATTTCATTATACTGAACAATATATTTCTCTTCAGCCTAACTCTCCCACCAGACTAGCCTAAAGCCTTCCCTTTTGCAAGCTAAAGGCTGTGCCACCCCAGACAAAAGAATGACTTATTCCCCCTGAGGTGAATTTTTACACTTTCCCAGAATGCAGATGCAGCTTGTGCAAGTATTCTCTTTTTTTTATAGCAGATTTTCCTTCCTGATAAATGTAGGTGTGGTTGTGATTAATAAAATGCAAATTTACTTAAGAGCATTTAAGCTATCTTAGTGCTTTTTGTCATTCTGTATTTTTTCAATCAACTGGTATTAAAAAGTATAATTATTACTAAGTGTAGGTTTGAAAAATGTTTTGACATGGGGGGAGTCCTCATTTTTGAAAAATAGATGAGAATTGCTGGGATAAGCTTTTCAGCTTGTGAAATACTGCCTGAATTCTACCTTTCTACAGAGCTAGTGGGAAGATACTTGGAGAAGTTTGTTGAGGTTCTTGGTCTGGATTTGCCAGTGTCTGGGCAAGAGTGAACTCAGGAACTAAAAGGGCAGTCAGGAGTGAGTTGCCCTTAGAAGTAGAAACCAAGTATCAGGTTAAGCTTTCAAGGGGCAGTTTAGGGTTCTAACACTAATTTATATCCAAATAAATGAATATTTAGGGGAAGAGTGGCTAGAGTACTCTGTTGAAACCAAGTGGTTTGAGGAAAAGAAAAGTTTATTAAGGAGGACGATGACTCCGACTCTCATCTGAAAGAATTATGGTCCAGGGCAGCACGTGTGGCACAGTGGGTAGGGCGCCAGCCCCATATACCGAGGGTGGTGGGTTCGAACCCTCCCCAGCCTAACTGCAACAAAAAAATAGCCAGGCATTGTGGCGGGCACCTGTAGTCCCAGCTACTTAGGAGGCTGAGGCAAGAGAGTCGCCTAAGCCCAGGAGTTGGAGGTTGCTGTGAGCTGTGACACCACCGCACTCTACGGAGGGTGACATAGTGAAACTGCCTCAAAAAAAAAAAAAAAAAAAAGGATCATGGTCCTCCATTTATGCAGAAATGCAGAGCTTTTAAAGGGAATTTTCAGCTTTGGGCTATTACTGTTTAACTGTGGTTGATGGTCCTACTGCACTTTATCTCAGGTAAAGAAGATTTAACGACCTTTGCCCATACAATTCCCTGTTGAGGCATCACTTGTGATTTAAGACAAAAAGTAAAGACCATTCCTCTGCCCCTCTGATTCTTGGCCTCTGGCAGTGATATAGGTTTCAAACAGGGCGAGAGGTTTTAAAGAGACAACCCACAACTCCTAAAACATTTTGTCCTTTTTTTAGGCCTTTAGTTCAGTTACAAAAGGGTTCCAAACTCAGTAGATTCCTGTGGCCTTTGAATCACCAGCCCTAGGCATCTCTGCTTGCCATAGTAGATAAAGAGGCAGCTTAATAATGGTTAGGGAGAAGGACAGATTTTCTGGGAAGGGGTGGAAATGAAGATTTACGTTTCCACATTTCTTTTTCATTTATTGGATTGTTGCTTAACAGTTTTAGTGAGGTATAATTTACATACCATAAAATTCACCCACTGTAATGGGTGAGCATGTATAGATGAGCATGTATAGATCATCTTCCCAGGGAGCATTTCCTTTTTATATGTGAGAAAACTGAGACTCAGGCATTAAACAGTTTATTCAAGATCAAGAAGGGAGACACATCTCAGAGGATTTGCATTCTGTGTGGCAAAGTCCTGGGAATCTTTAGTATTGTAATGTAAACACCTTCCCCCAAATGCAAAGAATGGGAAACAGGCCTCCAAGTTACCAAAATGTATTTCCCTAGACACATGAAAACTTTTACCTTGTATTCTTTGAATAGTTTTCATTTACACTATGGTTATTTTGTACAATTCTAACAAGGTTGCTTATCTGGTTTCCCAGTTGACAAATTAGAAGGAGAAAATTGGAAAAGAGAGAGAGTTGCTCACAGTAGGTGCATTAAAACAGCGGAAAGTTAGACCCAGAGCTACACAGTGGAGGAGGGAAATAGTTTACTTCTCGGTAAAATGCGTGGGTTGAAATGAGGTTCCTTCCAGCTCTGAAATCCAATGTGTTTAAGATAAAAGCTATAAAAAGCTGCAGAAAAATGCATAAGAATGAAGAAACCTGGAAAACTGGACTCAAAACTGGAAGGAATAATTCTGGAAAACGGTGTTGCTCCTGAGGGCATAACTGTTCCACGGACAGGGCAGTACTGGATGTTTGTGATGCTGACACTGAGTTTTTAGGAAAAGGGTAAGATTCGTTTTCTAGATGCTGTCTCAGAATGCAAAAAAGAAAATTACTTTTGTAAGATTTCACTCAAAAACACTTATCACAGTTTTCCTACTTAAACATTCACTGTTTGGAAAATTTACTTCCTAGGACAGTTTCCTGCTGTTCTTCATTGTTTTATGGGATTTTGTTCCTCAGTAGAATAATTCAGATACTTGTGTGTTGCTTGATACTTATTCAAAGCATTTTTCTATCCCGGATTGCAGATAGTACTTTGACAAGATTGCCAGTTCTTCTCATAACATTGAACTTGAACCCAGCCTATTTGCAATCTTCTCACATGGTTGTAGGGTTATCTGATAATGGGTCTGTTAGACTGTCCACTCCTTGAAGGCAAGGACTGAGTTTCCTTCATTTTGGTTTCTTTTGAATCTTAATAAATATGTGTTAGATAATGAATGGATCAATGAATCAGTGAATGAATGAACTCTAAACGAGTGCAATTCCTCACTCGTCCTATTTCTAAATTTCATAGATTTGTCTTGTTGAAGACAATTTCATAGATTTGTCTTGTTGAAGCAATTTCTCTTGCTTGCCTTTCTAATCCCAGCACCATTACTGTTTTATACTGTGCTCCAAGACTACCACTTCAAAAAAAAAAAAAATACATCCCCCGCATGCTCATTGTAGAACATTTAGAAAATACATAAATGGATAAAGATGAAAAGAAAAAAGATCACTAAGAATCTCACTAGCCAGAAATAATCCTCATTGACATTTGAGGGTTTAGGCTTCCATTCTTTTTTTTTTTTTTTAGATATTTGCATATGTAACTCAAGTGTCAGGAGCCACTTAGCCCCTCTCTGAGCTTCCCCAGCAGAATCCACTTGCAGCAAAGTGTGTGAGCAGTTTGTAAATTTGCTTTGGGAATAGAGTTGTGGGTTTCTCTTTTAATCTTCCTCTTGTTTTTGAGGTTGCAATCTTAACAGCTCCTATCTTCTTATTCCTACTTCTTTTATAGACTTCCAATACCTTCTGCCTTTGTCATTTGTTATCCAGAGAACCTCTAAACTTTTGTGTTCTTACTAACACTCTCCTTAGAAAATCGTGGTGGATGTGGTGGAGGGAGATATTTCTTTCCTCTTATAGGTAAATATCTTTCAAAAATGAGTTCAGACTATAGATACATTTTTACATTTTGTTGTTTTTCATTTAGAAGAAATGGGAAACCTTATGCATTGTTGGGACATTGTAAATTGATACAGTCATTATGAAAAACGTTATGGAGGTTCCTCAAAAAGTTGAAAATAGAAATACCAAATGACCCAGCAATTTCGTGTCTGTGTATATCCAAAGGAAATGAAATCAGTATGTTGAAGAGATATGTGCCCTCCCATGTTCATTGCAGCATTATTTACCACAACTAAGACATGGAAACAACCCATGTGTCCCACAAAGGATGACTATGAATGGATAAAGAAATCGTATACACAGTCATGCAGCACATAATGAGGTTTCAGGGAATGACAGACTGCATGGATGATGGTGGTAATATAAGATTATAATGGAGCTGAAAAATTCCTACTGCCCACTGATGCAGCCATCATCAAATGTCGTGCAGCATATTACTTGCATGTTTGTGGTAAGCTGGTGTAAGCAAAGCAATATGCTGCTCGTTATTGAAAAGTATAGCACACTACATAATACTTTATAACAATGATCAGAAACAATTGTGTTACTGGTTTATGTCTTGACTTTACTTTTTAGTGTTATTTTAGAGCATAATCCTTCTACTTGTAAAAAAGAGTTAACTGTGTAACAGTCTCAAGCAAGTCCTTCAGGAGGTCTTCTAGAAGGCATTTATCTTAAGTGGTGACATCTTCATGCCTGTTCTTGCCCATAAAGGCCTGCTGCTGGGCTAAGATGTGGAGGTAGAGGGCAGTGATACTGGTAATCCCGATTCTGTGTAGGCATAGGCTACTGGGTGTTTGTGTCTTAGTTAAAAAAAAAAAAAGTTTACAAAGTAAAAAAAGGGTTTAAAAGTAGGAAATAAGTTTATAGCACAAAGATATAAAGAAATAGAATATTTTTGTACAGCTGTGCAATGTGTTTGAGTTTTAAGCTAAGTGTTATTGCAAAAGAGTCAAAAAGTTAAAAAAATTGAAAAGTTTGTAAAGTAAAAGGGTTACAGGAGTTACAGTAAACTGATTTATTATTGAAGAAAGAAAAATACGCTTTTTAATAAGCTTAGTGTTGCCTGTGTGTATAAAGTCCACAGTAGCAGACGGTAATACGCTGGGCCTTCACATTCACTCATCACTCACTCATTCACTCACCCAGAGCAACTTCCAGGCCCCAAGCTCCATTCATGGTAAGTGTGCTGTGTAGGTGTGTCCTTCTTTATTTTTTATATTGTATTTTTTACTGTGCCTTTGATATGTTTAGATGCACACAGACTTACTGTTGCGGTGCAGTATTCAGTACAGAAACATGTCGTAAGTGCAGGTCTGTAGTTGAAGAGCAGTAGGCTCTGTGTGTAGGAGGTTCTAGCTGCTAGGGTGGTATTCACACAATGATGAAATCACCTAATGTTGCATTTCTCAGAATATATTCCTGTCATTGAAAAATGCATGACTATTTATATAACCAAATATTATCTAACCATAAAAAGAAGGACATCCTGCCATTTGTGACAACAGGGATGAAGCTGGAGGGCTTTAAGTTAGACAAACAAAAATACTACATGCTCTCACTTATATGTGGAATCTAAAAAGTGGAAGTTGGAGAAGCAGAGAGTGGAATGTCAGTTGCCAGGAGTGAGGGCTCGGTAGGTGGGGAATGGAGAGATGTTGGTAAAGGGTACAAACTTTCAGTTATAAGATGAGTAAGGTCTGGGATTCTTACGTACAGCTTGGTGACTGTAGTAAATAACATTGTATTCTTGAAATCTGAGAGAGTCGATCTTAAGTGTTCTCAACATACACACCTGTGTGCGTGTACACCAACAGGTGTGTGGTAATGGGTGTATTAACTTACTATGGTAATCATTTCACAATATTTATGTATATCATACCACTTTTGTACACTATAAATACATGTAATTTTATTTATCAACTATACCTCAGTAAAGCTGGAAAAATTTTATTGGGAGCAGTTGCCGCCATGTCATTAATACATTTTTAAAAAGTTATGACGTCTAGTAACTGCATACTTGTCTGCCACAGAGTATTTAATAATTCTACTATATTTGGATATTTGGATCATTTCCAGTTTTGATTATTATTAATAGTATGAGGAAAATACTTATTTGCTGTTTTGGTTACCCTCTTGGGATAATCTTCTGTAAAGGAAATTGTAAAGGTAGTCTATTTTTAATATTTATAGCATGTATTGCCGCATTCTCCAGGATTATATGAATGTATACTACTCCACCAAGGGCATCTGAGAGTGTTTGTTTCATAGCATTCTTGCCAACACTGAATATTATTGTTAAAAATTTTAAAAAAATTTTTGCTAATTTAAGAAACAAAAATGATAACCCACTTCTTTTGTAGTTTTGATTAGGAGTGTCTAGCTTTTATCATGTGTTGTCTAGTCTTATATTTTTTTAATGAATTGCCTTTGCCTATTTCTAAATTTGGGTGTTCATCATTATTTTACTGATCTCAAAATAACCGCTTTATTCATAAGAACATGGGTATTATATCCACTGTAGAAAATTTAGGATGTATAAAAAAGTACAAAGGAAATAAAATTCTTTATTTTACCACTTACAAATAAATACCAAAGTTGGTAAATATCCAAATAATTGTTTGTTTTTTTTAAAAAAAATCTCTTTATTTCTATTAATTAAACATTAACTTCTTTTTTTCCTAGGCATAGGAAATGGGGGTTCCACATTTAGTCCCAAATGTAAAGTGAAGGAGACAGCAAGGGACAGGTGTCTCCTCAGCAGTTGTCCAGCCTTTTTGGCTATTGGAGCCTCCCGTGGGCTTTGTAGGTCCCCCTCCTTGCCTGTCTTTTAATAATTATTTTGTCATATTTCTAGGGTTACCACAACAAAATTCCACACTCTGGCTGGCATCAAACAAGAGAAATGTATTCTCTTACATATATCAAGGTAAGAAGTCCAAGGTCAAGCTTTCAGCCGAGCATGCTGCCTCTGAAACTAAGTAGGTGGAGGACTTCCTTTTTTCTTCCTAACGTCAGCTTGTTTGCTAGCGATCTTTGATATCCCTTGGATGCAGCATTTCAATTTCTGCTTTTGTCACATGGCTTTTCCCTGTGTCTTGTGTTTCCTTTGCTGTTCTTCTGACACAAATCATAGCTGTATATCCTGCTCTAGTATGACCTCATTGTGAGTTATCGTATCTACAGTACCTCCATACCAAATAGGGTCATATTCTGAACCAGTGAAGGTAATATAGTAAATATAATTTGGGTGGGCACAATTCTAAACAATGATAAAGAAAATATGTTTATGAATAAATTATTTAAGATAAAATGTAGCATTTTGTCTATGCTAGATGAACAGTTCTAGAGAGCTCCAGTAAAACATAGTGCTAACATATAGCAATATGGTATTATGCACTTTACGATTTATTAAAAGGGTAGAGTTCATGTTAAGTGTTCTTATCCTCCCCCACAAGCAAAGTGGCACAAGGCTAGTTCACTTGTTGCTAGATTTATCTGTCACCTTGATTGTTGTAGTGATGGTAT
This sequence comes from Perodicticus potto, assembly GCA_963574655.1. Classification (NCBI taxonomy): domain Eukaryota; kingdom Metazoa; phylum Chordata; class Mammalia; order Primates; family Lorisidae; genus Perodicticus; species Perodicticus potto. The sequence goes on along the minus strand of CAUYRH010040333.1, from coordinate 5,032 downwards.
CCTGGGTGTTTGTATATGTCCAAACTCACCAAATTATAATGAATATGAGCACTTTAGCCACTTTGAGCTTGTCGGTTTTAGGAATAGCACTTTATTCATTCTTACGTCCTCATTACTATATATAATACGATATAGTGTATACTAATGACATACTGACTTAATGAGTTAAAATTTATATCCACACATTATAACAGATTAGTGGATGTGTATAATATTCTATAATATCTCAGTCCATCTTTAAATCCCTTCATAAATATCTTCATTTTTCTTTTTTCTTCTGTATGTAACTTTACATAGACTAGAAAGACAAATTAAAATGGAACACCAACAGAATAAGCATGGTAATTAGCCCTATAAATCCTCCGTCCATCGAGTCTGGGCATGAGGTCCCATTTGCACTTCATTGCTACTTTCAGACCAGTAGTCCTTCATGGTTTCTAAACTATTCATTTGATTCTGGTGCCATGAACTCTATCACAATTTGGCTTACTGTCCTTTATTTATTTGTATGAATTTGAGCAGTAAATAAGCAATTTTATTACATAGCCAATGGTTATCTGATGGCAGCATCTGTATTATGATATACAGGAATTCCAATGAAAGATGATTGTATATTTTCTACTGAAATAGTTTAAAAGTGTTTTATTATCATTCTGAAGTATGCAATTGAAAAAAAACAACTTTGTTTATAAACACTTTGAGTCTATCATCTCCACAGCATCTATTATGAAACTACATTAATTACTACATTTATATCATAAAAAAAATTTTTTTTGAGACAGAGCCTCAAGCTGTCACCTTGATAAGAGTGCTGTGGCATCACAGCTCACAGCAACCTCCAATTCCTGGGCTCCAGCGAGTCTCTTGCCTCTGCCTCCCAAGTAGCTGGGACTACAGGCACCCGCCACACCCGGCCATTTTTGGGTTGCAGCCGTCATTGTTGTTTGGTGGGTTGGATTCAAACCTGCCAGCTCAGGTAGATGTGGCTGGCGCTTTAGCCCGTTGAGCCACAGGTGCCGAGCCTTGAGTTTCTATTAAAAATAGACCTAATTCTGTTCCCGGTACTTTACTACATCATACCATAAACTCTGTTTTGACTTGATATTCATATTGAAATACACTAATTAAAAGCAAATTAAGACAAATAAAGATAAACTTCACTTACTGTAACATAGTTCTGTGCTATTGCACCAATATATTCACTAATGTGTATATAGAAATAAAGCCTCACAGCATTTGGCAATGTCACAGACATAATTTCCATAACTGGGCACAGGATACCAAGCTCTTGGGACTACTAGTCCCAGCAAACCATGGTCTGGTATTGTATATGCAGGTCAATAACATACTCCATTATTTATCCCCATATCATTACAGGCACACTAGCAATGCAGTGCAGCAGGTGCAGTTAGAAATTCAGTAAGAGCAGCAGGGCTTGGGAGGTGGCACATCATGAGTCTACCAGTACGCCACCCCAAGTGTCAGGCTAGCTCTGTATTTATTTCATACATCAGTGTTACAGTCATAAATCTCCTGAAATCAAGGCAAACAATCCTGTCAAGGTTCATACTGTGCTTGCCTTCCTACTAACTAGACTAACTCTACAGTTGATTATGCTGATTGCATGGATTTACTTACTACTGTTCATTGTTTCAAATTATTATGGTTTTAATGCGTACAAATTCTTGATAAGGAAGCCAATCAGAGACTGACTCAAGGACCAAATCCTAGCTGATCCACAGTCACACACCACAGATGTGATGTTACAATACTCTGACAACCCTGTGTCCAAAGAAATAGACTCATCTGGCCCAATCAAAGTGACAGAAGGAAAGAGATCTTTCTTCTCCTTATCTGGTCTGGAGCATGTCTTTCTGAGTTAGACAAAGTTTAAAGAATTCACATTCTTAACTCCCAAACTACTCCCTCAGAGCACAGAGACTTGCCCTGGCAGAAAGGAGCTTCAAGGGCTCCAGCCAGCTGCTGAGCTGAAGCTCCGAGGGGAGGGGGAATATACAAACGCCAGGTGCAGAAATAGTAAAGTGACAGGATCTCACACTTAGTGCTCAGAGCCAGGAAAATAGGTCTGAATCGAAGTCCCCATAAGTGTCTCTCTTTGTCTAGAATTTGTTCCCTATTCCTAGTAATATTTCCAATCTACTAACAATTAATAACTGAATATTAGTTTCAAACATAAAATCATTATTACTAGTAATGCCAGTGCATCAAGATATGACTCCTCTCTTAAGTATTCCTACATGCACTCTTCACTAATATAATCATGTATTAGTTCGGCTGTACAATTTGACCAGCGAAACTGAATTATAATAAACTTTTCAAATTGTCCTTTCTGATTACAAAAGAGGGTATACTTAAATCTACCTGGTAAGTACTTTCAGATTCATCCAGTATTTTCTATTTTTATTATCAAATATATGTTATTATGAAGTATTCCAAATGTGACATTACATGGAATTAGACATTTTTTTTTATCCCTTATTAAGTGGTTATGTACTGTCAATGCCCACCGGTCAAACCTTTAAGAACATACCTTTAGTAACATAGAGTTAAATGTATTAAACTTTATGAAATAAGGGAAATAAACCAATAGCAACCTTTGGGAGAGGCAGTAAGATGTCAGTAGGGGCTTCTAGAAAGATTCAGACTTTTGTTAGCTGGTTTAGGGTAAGCATTAGGAAGTAGAGGTTTGCTTTACAGTAGATGCTGTCATGAATTGAGAGTGATTCCATCATTCGCCTAGGAGACAGGAGTAATGGAGTGACTAATGTTGTCCTTGGTGGAGGAGTATCAGTTTGATTTCTTTCTCTTTTTTTTTTTTTGTTTTTTGTTCTCTAGATTTTTTAAATTTTTGTACTCATGTGACTGGATCAGTTCTTTATTTTTGAATTACTCTGTCTCAGCCACAGAGTAACTTCATCTGATGTTCAAGTTCAGTGAAGTTGTTAAAGTACATCATCATAACCATAGTCCTGGTTTACGGTAGTAAGAAGCCAGATACTACCTAAAAGCTATTAGGAATTATTTTTTCTTTATCAATATCAATCACAAATTTTAACATCATACCATTTTAAAATATTAATAATTTTCTTAATGAACGCAAATAACCTTACTGTTTTGTAAGGTTATTTTTCTGTGTTCTTTTCTATAATAATTAAATCTAATAGTTTTATTATTTCCCCCAAGTACTATTTATCTAGTCTTTTTATTTTAATTTAAAAAGGTGATTATTTTATTTCAACTTCTTTTCTGTAGTTTGGGCAAGTTTATTCATTTGTAAGTCTTTTTCTCCTATAATCATTTCCCATGCATTTTATCTGCTTTTTAAATGTCTTTTAATCCCCTTGTCCTCAAACGGCCACTAGATAATCTATATAAGTTGCCTTTAGACATGTTAGATGCATTCATCTGGGCCAAATAACAGATTATCGATTCAAACTGGGAGACATGGCAGAATTAAAGTTCCTGAGGATTGGTTTATACATTCTTCGCTTCTGTGTGCCACCTTTGAAGAAGAGTTATTTTGGGCCATACAGCTGATAAGTGTAAAAAAAAAAAAAAAGGTTATGAATAATTTTCATGATATCTGCCACCTCAGATGTACAAAAATGTCCTCACGTGATACCATGGGCACAGTTGGCATTCCCCCTGTAAGGCAGAAGCAATAGTCAACATCAGACAATTCAGCATCTGTACCATGAAGTTCATGCTACAAATCCCAGTCTTAAAGCAGTAGGATTTAGAATACAGAAGGAACTTAGAGGACTTGTGCAGGGTAGGAACAGGTTTTTACACTTTCATAGACCCATCCTAAGTAGAGTATCATGTTTTAGGTAATTGCATTTATTCTTCTAATAAAAAGTTACTGAAATACCTGAAGAAAGTATGAAAACTACCTATGAGTATTTCTGAGAGAAAACTAATCCTGCCAGAGGAATCAATGGTAAAAAGATCTTGTGGCAGAAGCAGGAATGAAGTTTGAGGAAAATAAGAAAGTTATTGTTTTAGAACCAGAGTAAGCAAGGGAGAGTGTAGAAAAAAGTAAAAAAATTATGGAGGAAAGGATAGATTACATACGGGTATGTATTTTAATCAAATAATATTATTTAGAAGGTAAAAAATAAAATTAAAGACTGTTAGAGTAAGAGGTAAAGACCATTTTTGAGGCTGTTGGAACCATCCAGAATAAGGGAAATGGAGGATTTGATGAAATAATTTACGTGACCACATTCTTTGAAATTAGAGTTGGCAGGATGTTCTCACAGGTCGAAATAAGATGTATGGGAGGGAGCAGAAAAGAAGATGACATCAACTGGGTTGCCCTAAGACACTGGAAAAGTAGAGTTTCCATTACTCTTATAATAAAGACTGTGAAAGGAAACATAGGAATTGAGTTTTTTTCATTTTTTCTCAAATATTTGTTTTTTCCATCCAGAATGTTGAGGCAGGAGTGGGTAACAAAAGTGGAAAGTATAGGAAAAGCAAAATTCCAACACAGAATGATGGACCAGTGTAGGGAGACAGCACTTTCAATCAAGTCCTACGATATACAAACACAAAGAGGAAGAGCAACAAGGAGAAATAGAGAGGAAGGGCTGTCAGAAGGTAGAGAAAACTAGAATTTTTTTTTTTTTTTTTATTGTTGGGGATTCATTGAGGGCACAAGAAACCAGGTTACACTGATTGCATTTGTTAGGTAAAGTCCCTTTTACAATCATGTTTTGCCCCCACAAGGTGTGGCACACACAAAGGCCCCAAGACCCCACCCCCCAGCTCTTTCCCTCTCTCTGCTCTTCCTTTCCCATCTCTCCCTCATTTTTTCTCCGCTATCCCCTTCCCTCACCCTCACCGTGTCATTAATTGTCATTAATTGTTCTCATATCAGCGCTGAGTACATGGGATTCATGCTTCTCCATTCTTGCGATGCTTTACTAAGAATAATGTGTTCCACTTCCATCCAGGTTAATACAAAGGCTGTAAGTCTCCATTTTTTTAATGGCTGAATAGTATTCCA
>CAUYRH010040331.1:0-26443 GCA_963574655.1 Perodicticus potto | reverse complement strand
CAGCCTTAAAGAAAGATGGAGACTTTACCTCTTTCATGTTTACATGGATGGAGCTGGAACATATTCTTCTTAGCAAAGTATCTCAAGAATGGAAGAAAAAGTATCCAATGTACTCAGCCCTAATATGAAGCTAATTTATAGGTTTCATATGAAGGCTATAACCCAACTATAGCACAAGAACATGGGGAATGGGGCAAGGGAGGGGAGGGGGGAGGTTGAGGTAGAGGGAGGGTGATTGGTGGGGCCACACCTATGGTGCATCTTAGAAGGATACAGGTGAAACTTACTAAATGCAGAATACAAATGTCTTCATATGATAACAAAGAAAATGTCCTGAAGGCTATGTTAAACAGCTTGATGAAAATATTTCAGATTGTATATGAAACCAGTACATTGTATCCCTTGATTGCACTAATGTACACAGCTATGATTTAATAGTAAAATAAAATTTTTAAAAAAAACAGAAATAAGCCAAATACCTACAACCAAATTACCTTTGACAAAGCAGACAAAAAGTATACACTGTGGAAAGGATGCCCTTTTCAATAAATAGTGCTGGGAAAATTGTATAGCCCCATGAAGAGAGTGATTCTGAATCTCCTATCTCTCACCACATACAAAAACTAACTGAAGATTGTTTAAAGACCGAAATGTAAAACCTGAAATCATGAAAATTCCAGAAGAAAACCTAGGAAAAATGCTTCTGGACATTGGTCTGGGCAAAGAACTTATGGCTAAGACCCCAAAAGCAAAAGCAAGAAAAACAAAAATAAATAGGTGGTACTTAATTGAATTAAGATGCTTCTTCAAGGAAAAAATGATCAACATAGTAAACAACTTACAGATGGGAGAAAATGTTCACAAACTATACATCTGACAAAGGACTAATATCAGAATCTGTAAGTTGTCTGTTAACTCTGTTGATCATTTAAAAAAAATGTGTTCAACATTATTAACCAGTAGAGGAATACAAAATAAAATCATGATGAGATACCACTGTATACCTCTCAAAATAGCTAAAATGAAAAATAATAATAACATCAAATGTTGTAAAGAGGCCAGGTTCAGTGACCTATAATCCTAGCATTCTGGGAGGATGAAGTGGATGGTTCACTTGAGCTCAGGAGTTGAGACAAACCTCAGCAAGAGTGAGACGGCAACTCTACTAAAAATAGAGAAATTAGTCAAGTGTGATGATGCATGCCTGTAGTCCCCAACTACTCAGGGGGCTGAGGCAAGGGGATTACTTGAGTCCAGGAATTTGAAATTGATGTGAGCTATGATGCCATAGCACTCTAACCTGGAACAACAGAGTGAAACTCTTGTCTCAAGAGAAACATGCTGTGAAGAATGCAGAGAAATGCATCACTCTTACGTTGCTGATAGGACTATGAAATGATACAACCACTTGGGATAGTTTTCCAGGTGCTTTCAAAATAAAAATATATTTATTACATGTCCAGAAATTTTATATTTTAGCATTTATCCCAGAGAAATGAAGACGTATTGTCACAGATGCTCTTTTATACTAATGTTCATTTCAGATTTATCTATATTAGCCCCAAAATTGAAACTACCCAAATGCCCTTCAAAAGGTGAATGCCTCAACAAACTGTGTGATATCTATACCGTAGAATACTACTCAGCAGTAAAAGGCAATGAACTATTGATACATTTAACAATTTGAATGAATCTCAAAAATTTATTCTGCATAGAGAAAGTAGATCTCAAAAGAATTCATATCGTGAGACTCAATCTTTCCAACGATCATGAAATAACATAATTATAGAGGCCAGATTAGTGGTCTCCAGAGCTTAGAAGTAGGGGAGGAGAAGGGCATGGCCATAAAGAGAGAATATAAGTGACATTCAGTTATCTTGATTGTGGTGGCGATTACACAAAGTTACATTTGGGAAAAAATTACATAGAGCTACACACACAGAGAGACACACATATAGTTGGTGCAAGTATGACTAGTAAAATCTGAATAAACTCCATGAACTAGGCCAATGTCAAGTTCTTGACATTAATATTATCCCATGGCTGTGTGTGTTGTTGGCATTAGAGGTTTGAGAAGGGGTGAATGAGACTTCTCTGTACATTTCTTTGTAACCTCCTGAGAATCGATAGTTGTTCGAAATTAAAAGCTAGAAAAATAGCTTAATAAAACATCTTTGTTTTTAAGTAGACCCTATTCTGAGAAATTCTTCATTCTACAGTTTCTTCATTAAACATGCATTTTTCCTGAACCAGTTTAAGACCAATTTCTTTGTCCATTTAATTTGGCAACAATTCATTTCCCAAATAATAAATGCCTGTGTAATGAAATAAAATTATCAGGAGGCAACTTTGCATTCATAAAGACTGTTTACAGGTTTGTGAACACAAAAGTTATCTAGCTGAATGAACAAAATAGCCATTCCACTCACACAAATACTGCTATTCTCTTACTTTAACAGTTTGTTGTCCCCTTTAAAGGAAACAACATTGAGATTAGGAATGGAACAGACCACTCCACCACCAGACATTTTTATCAACTAGGTTGGTGCCCTTTCAATATCAAATTGGTGACTGATCACGGCAGACAATCTTATTAAGCTAGTTTGCATATTTATGAAGACTCTATAGCTTAATAAACTGTTATAGGGCAATGAAAGTTTATGGAGATCACTAGAAATGTCAGAATAGCATTCCAAAGGCAGAGTAAAATTTAGTAATTCTCATCTAAATACCAACCCATCTTTTTTAATTAGCCCTGTCTCACTCATAAGGAAATTCAATTTTCTTATTTGTGCCCTGTTTACCTAATATTTAGCTGACCATGTTGAAGCCCTACCATGGGATAGGATATATGTAACAAATTTAAGGCACTTCATTTCATAAAAGTTGACTTCTACTCACTCAGCTGTGCAAATAAAAGTTGATGAACAGTTAGAGAGAGAAGGAGAATAGTAGCTGGGAGTATACACCATACACCATACCAAAAAAACTACAACAGAACAAACCCTAAAGCTAAAATATTATACTATTACACTGTGAGTGGGAACTAGAGAGTGAATCATGTCTTCTTGTTTTTAAGCATATCCTTTGCCAGCTTAACAGTTTATCTCTACAGTGGTGACTATTGCTGCTCAAACGAGAATTATAGTTAAACTTATATGTATTACGTCAAAAGCAACTGATAAGTTTATAATGATAATAACCTTTAAGAGCAAGATTCTGTAAATTACTTATGGGGCTCCACTTACAACCTGGTCCTTTTTCTCCCAGGGTGGCATCCATCAGCTTACCCCATTCCTGAGTCTGTCTCTTCCCTCCATGAAGCATGGAACTCAGGACAACCTGGACTTATTTTCATGGCTGAGAAAAAATGAAAAAGGTTAGTGCCTGAAACTGTACTATAAGCCCAGTCCATCACAGCATATAGGGTTATTAAAATGATTCCTGCAAAAATCAAAGAAAAAATGCATTTTTTGTACTTTTAAATAACAAACACAGAGGTTGTCCTTGAGAAAATCACAGTGGAATTAAAACCTCTGACTAGCCAACAAGTGTAGATGGAAAAAATTTCCTTTATTTGGCTACTAAGTGTTTTTCCCCAAAGGTATATTCTATGTAGACCCAACCAAAAGTGCTTATATTTATAAACAAAAGTGTTTCAACCAATACCCTTTCTACATATTCATATCTACCAACCAGTGGGCGATGTTTGAGATAGCGAAAGGCAGAGAGAAAATAATTCAAGGTGTAAGATAAACCAAAGGGAAAATAGGCAATAGATTTTCGCGGTCCTTACTGTAGAGGCTAAATGAATGATTTTCTGAGAAGGCTTAACGTACAGCTACTATTAGAGTAGAAACTTCTCTCTTTTACACCTAGTTTTCTTCACCAAACCATGCAATCGTGCCAAACTGACCTCCCAGTCAGCTACAAGGAGGATCCGTGATGCACTTTCCTTTCTTGCTGTGGAGTTTTCTTCTTCAATCATCTAAAATTAAGTAAGCAAATTTAACACCTTATGAAGTTCAGTGCATTTTAAGAGTAACACGTACCATTAAAGTCTACATAAACAAGTTATGCCCTTCATTAAATCCCTTTCGAATAATTATTGCAACACCTTTTATACAAAGGAAGCAGCACAGGTACAATATTAGTGTCTCCAGTTTGTACACAAAGAAACTAAAGCTCATAGAAATTAAATGATTTCCCCAAAGAACACAACTCATTAACAAAAAAATTATAATACAGGCTTAGTATATAGTTTCCTTCTTTCTTCGCTTTGTTTCCTGAGAAATACAGTTTACAAGTGTATTGTTAAATAAAGTTTACCCTAACTTGAAAAAAAAAATTTAAATTAAAACAGAGAACTCTATAGAATATACTGCTTATATTACTTATTTTCCTTTTAAAGTTCAGTTTGATAACTTCATATGCTATTATTCCTGTCACTAACTGCAATATACTCTTAAATCTATCTTTAATCACTTCAAAGTAGGAAATCTTTGAAAAGATACCTTTTTAATGCCTTAATTGATTCTGACGCCAACTATGTCTTATTTTTGGTCTCCCACAGAGCCTAATTTTTAATAATCTTTCTTTTGTACAACTTAACCATTTACATGAATCTTCTTTGACTTTTTTGGAAACTAGGCAAGTACGCTCAGTGCAGGAAACTTAGACCCATAGCCTTTTAGGACACCACATCTACAGAGGCACCTTTCACATCAGAAATAGCAGATCTGCATGTTTGTTAGAAAATGTTTGAAAAGATGGCAGCCAAGTATATTTCTCTAACAAAATAATTGATATTTGATAACTTTCTCTTTTTTGCCATTTTTATTTCAAAATATTAAGTGGGTACAAATGTTTTTGGCTACATGGATTGCTTTTATAATTCTTGAGTTATGACTGTAAGAATGCCCATCACCCAAACAGTGTTCCTTGTACCTACTAAGTAGGTTTTTCTCCATCCCCTACTTTCCCCTCCCCCCTCTTTGATTTCCACTGAATTTTACTTACTTGTGGGTACATGTGTTCATCTATTAGTTCCAATTTAATAACAAGTACATGTCTTTTTCCATTATTTTGATACTTCACTTAGGTTAATGGTCTCCAGCTCCATCTAAATTGTTGCAAAAGGCATTAATTCATCCTTTTTATAGCTGAGTACTACTCCATGGTATACATATACCACATTTTGTTAATCCACTCATGAATTGACAGGCCTTAGGGGTTGATTCCACATCTTTACAATTATAAGTTGTTCAGCAATGAACATTTGAAGGCCATCATCTTTTTGATTAAATTACTTCTTTCCCATTGGATAGGTACCCAATAGTGGGTTTACTCAATTAAACAGTAGGTCTATTATTAGCTCTTTGAGAAATCTTTATACTGTCTTCCATAGAAGTTATACTAATTTTCAGTTTCACCAACAGTGTATAACCATTTCTTTCTCTCTGCACTTTCTCTGCTTCATACCACATCTATTGTTTTTGAACTTTTTAATAAAAGGTATTTTCATAGGGATAAAGTAATATCTCACTGGTGGTGAAAGAGTTCTACAAATAAAACTATAACGCACCAAGGAAAGAAATTGCAAGATGACACAAATAAATGGAAAAGCCTATCACACTCATAGATTGGTAGAATGACCATTGTGATAATGCCCTACCCAAAGTGATTTACAGATTCAAGTCAATCCCCATCAAAATTTCAATGTCGTATTTCAAAGATCTACCAAAAAATAATTCTATACTTTGTTTTGAACCAGAAAGGAGGCCAAATAACCAAGGCAATTTTAAACAAAAAGAAAAAATCTGGAAGTATCATGTTATCAGACTTCAGTACAAGGTTATGGTACCCAAAACAGCATGGTATCAGCCCATGAACAGAGACAATAGACCAATGGAACAAAACAGAGGACTCAGTTATAAAACCATGCACATATGGACAACCCATTTTTGAAGAGGAATAAAACAATATACATTGTACACTGGAGAAATGAAGCCCTACTCAGTGAACAGTGCTGAGAAGATTGGACGGCCATATGCAGAAGAATGAAAGAGGATTCATCTTTCTTGCCACTCACAAAAATTAATTCCATGACGGATAAAAGATTTAAATGTAAGGAAAACCATAATAATTCTAAAACAAAATGTAGAGAAAAGTCTTCTAGATATCAGCCTGGGCAAAGAATTTATGACTAAGACCCCAATGCTAATTACAGCAACAACAAAAACAAGTGAATGGGACTTGATTAAATTAAAAACTTCTCCAAAGCTAAGGGAATAATCAACAGAGCAAATAGACAATCTACAGAATGGAAGAAAATATTCCCAAGCCATACATCCCATAAAAAGCTAATATCCAGGATCTACAAAGAACTCAAACAAATCAACAAACAGAAAGCAAACAACCCCATTAAGAAATAGGCAAAAGATATGAACAGACGCCTTCGAAAGAAGATAGACAAATGAAGCCTATGAAGAAATTTTGTTCAACCTCATTAATCATCAGAGACATGAAAATTAAATGATCTGATAGTTTTCTAACATATGGAAATGAAATGTCCTGTAGAAGAGATGGCTTTTTTAGTTTTAAACAAATGTGTCTTATAGGCTAACAGGGGTCCTGCAGAAATCAGATCAGATACCTCTGTTATAATTAGCCAAAGAAGGAAACCATATAACAAAATTTTAAAATTAATACCCAAGTGGGAACTATCAAAAGGGAAAAGGAAAAAGTGAAACAGGGAACAACAAATATGACAAAAAGGGCTACTGTCTTTCATTCTCAAAGAACCCTTTTAAATGTATAAGGAAACGACTTTAAAAAGAACAAGAATTTAAATGGAAACATTTCAGGAAAATTATTGAAAAGCACATGGAAAACACTCAACCTCATTAGTATTCAAAGAATGTAAGTGGCCGTGGCAAAGTGTGATAAAGGTATTGCCAATGTCTTTGTAAACTAGAAAGAAAACGCTTTGGGAAAGCAACATGCATGGGCATAAAAATACTCACGAACCCTTGGCCGATTGCCTCACTTAGCACTCTGTCCTAGATGCGACCACTGCTGTGAGGTCACTGACACATCCCCACCCCAACGCCTTCTGGTATCATCTTTTGGCTAAGTGTGGCCAGTGTCATAGATCTGAGCAAGAAGTGGAAAAGTAAGTCAACTGCTTTCATTCCCCCTTCTTCCTGATTTAAATTGGAAAATAGCAGTTGTAGCTATAGCAGCCATCTTTCAACCAAAAATATTATAGAATTGGTTGGGGTTGAAATCAGTAAACCACCAAATCAATGCCAGCAACCACCACATAAGCGCCAAACTTGCTATGCATGAAAAACAATCTTGGCTCTGTGCCTATTGCTCAAGCGGCTAAGACACCAGCCACATACACCTGAGCTGGTGGGTTTGAATCCAGCCTGGGCCCACCAAACAACAATGATGGCTGCAACCAAAAAATAGCCAGGCATTGTGGCAGTGCCTTGGGAAGTAGAGGCAGGAGAATCGCTTGAGCCCAGGAGTTGGAGGCTGTTGCTCTAACCAGGGCAACAGCTTGAGGTTCTGTCTCAAAAAAAAAAAAAAAAAGAAAAGAAAGAAAGAAAGAAAAGCAATCTCTCATTTGTTTGAGCCACTTAATGGTACACAAAATAATTAATTTAATAGGAGAAAGAAAGGGGATGTACCTGTGGCTACCTACAGCAGGATTTTTGATTAGTGAAAAAAGTAAAGAAACCTATTGTTTACTAATTGGGAAATGTTTAGGAAATAATGGTGCACACAAATCAGATTTAAGTGAACAGTCTGAAGATCACACACAGACTAATTAAATTCATGACTCCAGTATTCTTTTACCCATTCCTGTATTCTCTCCCTTTGTCATGAGACTTTACTGTTACTTATTCTCAACAAGGAGGCAAGCCTGTTCCCCTGCCCGGTGATTCTGAGTTGAGCCATGGGACTTGTCTTAGACAGTGGGATTTCTGCAAGCATTACACAAGAAATTGTGAAGAGCACTTGTACAATAGTACTTTTTCTCCCACTGACATCTTAGCCTTCTCCACGGAAAGAATTTCAGACTATGCTGCTGGAGCTGAGATGTGTAAAGTAAAGCCTCGTTTTCCCAGTGGTCTGAGCTGGGGCCATTCTAAGCCACCTGGCAGGGAGGCAGCCTGCAGACATATGAGGCAGCCCAGCCAAGATCACAGAACTGCCTAGAAGAGACTAACTCAGAAAGAAGCCCATAGGCGATCCACTGAGCCCATCCAGAGCAGCTAATTCTATATGTTTTTGTGAAGTAAATAGATATTTACTTTTGCATGTCACAGAGGTTTTGCTGTCTGTTACAGAGTATTTATGTGGCAACAGATAACTGATACAATGTAAAAAATTAATTTTTAAAAACACATTCATTATTTAAATCTATTCATCTATTCATCCATCAAGCACCCATAATGTATCAGGTGTAATGTTCTGTGAAAAGAGGTAGGATGCAAAATTGTATTATCCTATGAATCTGGAGTTGTAAATCATAACCAATGTATGTGGGGAAAGGCTGGGAAGAATGCAGAAGCCACGGGTTATTTTGATTGGCAGGTTTGCCAGTGCCTTCCTTTAAAATGACCTCTCCAGCCCCCAGTTTGTAGGTGGGTGGCTTGCAAAGGGAAGAGAGATATGAATTAAAGGAGCAAAGGGAATTAAATAGCAGAACTGTGTAGAAGTGGGGAAGGAGACCTTCGGATGAGCAGTCAGTCTTTTTGGTATGGAAGGTACAAGAGCAAGTTTGCAGGCACAGCACTAACGCTGCAAAAGAGGGAGCCGTCAAGAGGCAAGAGACAGAAAAACTGAGGTGTGGGGTCATCCAGGAAAGGCAGCAGGAGCCAGAATCGCAAGCACAAGTGGGGGCAGAGTGGAAAGAAAACAGGAACAAAGATGGGCATAGTTGATTTGCTTTTAACTGTGGAAGAGCAGAAAGCTAAAGAAGCTATTATCTCAAATTCTCTATTTTCTTAAGCCCCATTGCAGCAGCAAAGTTATCTGAGAGTGAAGAAAGCGAGGGGAAGAGGCAACTTTCAGAAGGAGCTTGAAAGAAATAATAAAGGTCTTGGAAAGGAAAGAGTATGAGCAACTCTGCTGAGTTCTGTTGAAAATTCTTATCTTTATCAAAGGAGAAGTTATGTTTGAGAAGAATTTTGAAAAGTACTTTGAAGTGGCAGTGAAGACAAAAAAAACTGTGTAAAAGTAAAAATGGCTTCATTATTATCTTGATTGTGGTATTTCTAAAAAGTTTCATTTTTAAAACTCCTTGTTAATTTACTTGGGATTCAGCATGGATTCTGTGAGACAAGAAAGTTTAAATATCAGGTATAAAGACATAAAATACAGACCAAAAAATGCTCAGATGAGAAAAAATTTCAAGTTATCTTCACACACTCAATTTACAATTATAACTTTAATTAGAACATCTTCACTGCTCCATTACTTCATGGGGGTTTTTTCCCCTAATTCTATTTTTGCTGCCTTAAAGTTTCTGCCCTAAACCACATTAAAAGATTCTATAGCTGTAAATTCCTTAGTAGCACTGTGGGAATAAAATAACCAAAAGATTGAATCTAAACAAAAATATGCATAGAAGAGAACATTTTTGTTTAAAAATATAATTTAACTCTCCCATCCCTGCCACCACCATATTGTGTATGGAACTATAAAAGTATATTTTATTAAGTATGCTGAGAATAAAGTTGATATAAATGGTTTAAGAACCAGTTTAACCTTGACAATCACTCCTTAAGTTTTAAGGGGAAAAAATAGAGTGAGGTCCAAAGTTATTGACACCCACTGTTTTCCTGGCTTCTCCAAACCAAAGCATAACTTGAGTAAGCAATATGGTTTCTCTCATACTAAAGTTTGGGTGCATTCTCAGCATTTTGGAGGTTGCAAAATCTTGGCATGCTTGCCTGATAGGGCTAGGAGACCAGTTTGCTTAGCTGCCAAAATGATTTGTTAATTTAACTTCAATGCCTTAAGCAAAATATACCCTAGTTCAACCTCTATGTGGCTTACATATCCTGCCACAGAGTCATTCATTGGCGTCTCTGCCTGGTTGGTGGAGGTATTTGGACTTGAGGGTGAAGGGCCTGCGACTTAAGTAACAGAGATTGATTCTATTTGTATTCAGTCAATTCTACGTCAAAATCTGGCTCCAGCGTGTACCTGCTTAGTGACCATGGACAAGTTCTGCAGTGGTTCTAAACCTCAGAAAGGTGTTAACTATAAAATATATTAAATGCCTATCTCACCAGGTTACTTAGAAATGAAACAAGATTGTGTGTCCAGGCCTCCAGCACAGAGTGATAGCCCAATGCGTGTCATCTCCCTCCCTTTTACTTTTTAATGCTAAGCTCAGTAGATGAGAAAATAGAGTTGTGTAAATAACTGTTCATTGCATATTACTGCAAGCTTTTCTTTTAGGTGTTTTTTAAGGCTTTAATAGAATTACATTAAGGGAAAAGTCTCCCTAATTATAAATAATAAACAGTAAGTGCATTGGCCTCAATTAAAACAATTTCATCCAAGACTCTTCAAAACATTAAAGTTAAAATATGTGGCAACAGTATAATTAAAAGGTCAAAAGTCTTGTAGCCGCCTGTTTTTGCAGTGAGTAAAGGTAAATGCATGAATTTTTTTAATTCTCTCCCAGAGGACTGTGTTTACCTTTCCCTTGGGCTCGTCAGTTTTATTTGTTTTTTTACTGTCATATTAAGGTCTTTTTCAATGACTTCTTCGGTACCTGTAGCTTCATGGTGTTTAAGCTTCCCCTTAGAATGAGTGATTCTAATGTCGGGCTCTTTCAAGGAATGACACGTTCTCTCTGGCACTGACAACTCACCAAGTGAAGAGTTACAATGGTTTATTGATGGATTAAATTCTAAACGAAGGTCTTGTTTATGTTGACAAGAGCAGGAGAGAAAGGCACAGTCAAAGCATCTCAGAAGTAGAGTTAATTCAAGCAGTTACCTTGTCCAGCCCTGCATTCTACTTGTGAATCTTTCAATCATATCCAAGATAAATGCTCGCCCACCTCCTGCTTGGAAACCTTCAGTAAAACAGAACTCACCACCACTGTAAGCATCTGATTAAACTTTCAGACAGAGGTAATTTTGAGTGTTTCCTTGCATTGAATGAAATCAACTGGCTCATTAGCAGAGCTCTGTCCAGTCCCTGCCATCGAATTCTGGCATGTAAAGCCAGTGACATTTTATCTGCTCAGAAAACTTGTCTAAAATGTCATCTGAGATGAATGCTGCCCAGCTGGTGGTATGCCACAGTTAAGCCAGCGGATAATTGTTTCTAATGGACTGAGAACGATCCCTTTTAAAGCAGAGGGAGAGTGTGTGTGTGTTCGTCCATTCATGTGCACACATGTGTTTATTTTTTTTATTTCAGAATATTACAGGGGTACAAATGATTGGGCTACATAAATTGCTTTCCAAAGTTTGGGTCAAAGTTATAAGTGTGCCCATGATCCAAATAGTGTGCATTCTACCTATTAGGAGTGAATTTACCAATCCCCTCCCTTCTCCCACCTGCTTGATTTCTAATGGGTGTTATTTCCATGTGTGTGCATAAGATCGGTCAAATAGTTACAATTTAATAGTGAGCATTTGTGGTGTTTGTTTAACTTCCTTACAGATGGAATCTAGAACGAGAAAATTTCCCACTCAGTTTTGCCAAGGGATGGTATCTGGTAAAAATAGGGTCCCCAACTTATGAAAGAAAATAATCCCTTTTCAATGTCACTCAAATGTTCTCCAAATTAAAGAAACTGATAAGAATGAAGCTGGGGACCTGCCTCAACTTGGATGATAGCTCTCCTATGTTAACAAGATCTATGTGTCACAGGTAGTCTCATTTAAACTCCCAGACACCTACAAGGTAGGTATTATTACCATAATAATGTAAGAGATATAGAGAGACAATGTCCAAATTCACACAATTAGTTAGTGGGGAAAGCAGAATTTTAACATCATCAGTTGGATCCTACAGCTCAGTCTCTTCACCTCTGTGAGAACAATGGCTTCTTTACTATCTAGTTACCCAAAGAATGCAGAGTTTCTAGCCTATTTTCTGTGTATTCTTCTTCCAAGACTTCTTATAAACTCAACAATCCACCTAAGTTTGTCAATCCTGTCTTTCATTCATTATGCAAATTTATTCATTGTTATGCAAATTTAAAGTGTTGGTCAGAGAAATAAAACACCAATGAAAGGTGATCAAAATGGCTACCAGTTGTATAGCTGGTGCCCACACCAGGTAAAACTAGAATAAATCCCTCCTTCCTCCATCTAGATAGTACCCTCCTCCATCTGACTCACTAATATAAGTACTATTTAAGAGTCCTGCTGGGTAGTTGAGCAGTTATTGGACTCTTGAACTATTTATGCTATCAATGGACTGATGAATTGTTCATGATTTGTTTTATATTCCTGAAGTCTGGTAGAAACAGTTATAACTAGTCCTTATCTAGCAAAACTTTCTCAAGGAACAATAACTAGAGGAAAGAGAAGCTTCTCTATCCCACCCAGGCAACATGGATCACTCCCCCCAAACCTACATGCAAACATACATACATTCACATGAAAAAATGCTCATCATCCCTAATCATCAAAGAAATACAAATCAAAGCCACCTTGAGATATCAGCTAACCCCAGTAAGAATAACCCACATCCAAAAATCCAAAGCTGCTGATGTTGGTGTGGGTGAGGAGAGAAGGGAACACTCACACACCGTTGGTGGGATTGCAAACTAATCCGGTCTTTTTGGAAAGAAGTACAGAGAAGAGCCAAAAGTAGACCTTCCATTTGATCCCACAATCCCATTGCTAGGTATCTACCCAAAGAGAAGAAATCATTTTACCCTAAGGACAATTGCATTAGATTGTTGATTGCAGCTCAATTCATAATCACAAAGATGTGGAAACAACCCAACTGCCCATCAACCTATGAAAGGATTAATAAACTGTGGTGTATGGATACCATGGAATTGTATTCAACCATCAAAAAATATGAAGACTTTACATCTTTTGTATTTACCTGGATGGAGTTTAAGAACATTCTCCTTAGTAAACGATCTCAAGAAAGGGAAAGCAAACTCCTGATGTGCTCAATACAAATTTGAATCTAGTAGATAAACAATCACAGGCCCAATTGAGAAAAAGACAATTAAATTCAAGAAGAGGTAAGGGGAGAAAAGGAAGGTGGCTCAGCAAGGTCCCACCTGATGGGTACAATGTGGGCATATAGGGCACACCTCCTGGTTGAAGGACTCAACTACAACTCAGACATGACCTAACAGATGAAAACGATGTAACCTAATCATATTAACCTAATATTAAGATGTATTGCTTTTATTAATACAAAATTTTAAAAACATACATTCACTCATGCGTATAAATAAATGTAAACAAAACGTGCTAAATCTGAAATAATACCAACATTTCAACTATACCTTCCAGCCCAGACGATCTGAGAAGCAGACTTGACTGAACTGGTTGACCTTTATTTTCTCAGCCAGGTTCATTAGATATGGCAATGATGACAGACATGCTTCTAGTGAGAACTTTTTTGGATCAACCATTCCTCACTTCCTCCTAACAGAAGCCCTACTGACTCCAGTGCATTTTTCTCGAGGAGGTTAATCTTCATTGATCATTGCATCGCCAATGATTGGTTCAGAAACCATCTTGCCAGGGATTGTTTCAGGAACCAGGCACAAGACAATCAATTCACTTCATGGGTTCCCTTGGAGCCTATTTCTAAGCCAGTGCTGGGCATGTGACCTAAAGTGATAAAGAAAGTGTGAAGAGTAGACTGTGTTATCCTCTCATCAGTAAGAATATGGGTTCAGAAACATTACAAAAAATGTGAAATTGAAACCTACAATTTATTACTCTCTCACATAAGTCAGTCTCTGCTCCATGAAGCTGTTGACTGTTTTGGTTCCCGGCACTGCATATGCCCTTTCCAATACCAGATTTCCATCTAGAACTAAGTCCACCAACCAAGTGTTACATCCTATGGGAATCAAAAAGGGAAGCATACTCTTTCTTCTTCGCTTTCAGAATATGTCTGGAAGTTGTTCCGTTACCTCTCTCTAGGAAGAACTTGGGTCTCCTGAATACATCCAAATACAACAGATGCTAGAAAACATCATCTCCAGGTGGAAAGCTATGTTTGCAGACCAATCTTCAATTAGTATGTAGCAAGGAAAAATACAAACTGGGTAACAACTAATATCTCTGAAACATCAGGGAAGAAGGATTTTCTTCTTGACATGACCAAGGAGGTAGATTTCTTTGGCTACTGCTGGCAGGCATATTAATACGATGAGAGAAGTCAGACTTAGATAAAGATGGTGCAGAGACGAGAAGAGGTATAGCTTAGAGAATAACAAAGAAATAGAGCTAGAGACCTGATATCCTCATGACTGGGGCCACCTCTGTACCATCTGTTATGGGTGATAATAAATTTCAAAGCAGCCTGAATTATGCTTCGCATTAACTGCAGCTGAAAGAGCCCATAACTATGACAAAAGCCAAAACCTTAACAAAAGGAGGATGGAAGAAGACTGACAAATGAAATCCGATGGCCTCATAATGATTTCTTGATAAAGGCTTTACTTTCTTTAATTATGTAAATTAAACTTATTTTCTTTTTTTCATTCTATCCCCTCAATAAATTGCAGTGGCTTCAATAATACTGTCCAGTAGTTTTCCGTAAGAATGTTTTACATCATCTGTATTTAAAAACAGAATTAATCTAACGTACATAATAGGACGGGCTGCACTGTGCGGAATCGCAGGTCTCTCTAAGCATGGTCCACAAAGATATTTCTGAGTTAGAGAGTTTCATTATGGTCTCTGTGTTTACTGAAATTGCTCAACGACTTGATTTTAAGTACAGTTCACTGAAGCTGCAGAGTGTGAATAGTCATCTACAATAATCACCTCTGCAAACAAAGAACAACACCTAATACCAGCATAAAGCATAAAAGTACAAGAAGGAATGGAAAATGTGATGTTTTCATCGTGCTACGTGATGTCCTACAGCCACTTAAATGTCCACACAAAATACTCTGCATTTAAGTTGTTCTAAGTTTAGTTCATGATTCTATAACCAAGTTTAACTCACAAGTTCATAGCTCAGACAGAGCCGTATTTATAGTCCCATTCCAAAGACTGATTTATTCTTTTCCCACACACAGGGAAAATAACTACTTCTGTTACTTGTTGGAGTAGAAATCACAGCAATATACCACCTGGATTTGCAGGGAGAAATTACTTGTTAAGAAACGCACACTGTTCAACCAAACAAAACATAAAGATTGTGTCAGTAACATAACAATTATATGTATCCACATAATAAAACATTCGCTCTCTCCCTCATACCTTCCTAACTAGGCCTCCTCAAAAAAAAATATGTTCTCATGCTTGAATATCCACCAGCCACTCTAATCTAGTGTGACTAATATTGTTACAACATCTCTAAATAAATGAATAACTGCACGGATCATTCCCACAAATGGATACCCTTCAATTATCATAGCCTAAATTTGAATTTTTCTTGCAAGAGTCTTACCCCAAGTCAAATATTTCAGATGATTACTACGTATCTACTTCTGAGATCGATTCTCATAGAGTAATGTAAAAGAAAAATCTTAGAAAGACCATTTCCTGTCTACTGAAGTGTTCTCTAATAGACCCTGATCACAACACTTTTGGGTGATATTTCAGCCTCTCTGTAGAAGTTATTTTATAAACAAGTGCAAAAATACATACTTCATCATCAATCATATTTATTTCCAGGTGTGTGTAGTTATACTACTTTCTCCTTTTCTTGCCCCATGAGAAATATACTTCTCAGCCCAAACATGAGTTTGGTCATATGTAAGTGACTATGACTAATATCACATCCAAGTCTTTCAAACTTCTGCCGTTAGTTTGAGCTTCAACCAGGAAGAAAACTTTCCTAGATAATGGCTGTTCATTCCTCCTAGGTCCCAGAGTGAATGGATACATGGAACAGACTTGTCCCCACGCCACGTCATGGAGCCCAGTCCAGCAGAGCCAGGCAGAACTGAGCAAAACTACAACCAATGTGTAAATGCATGAGTAAGAAATAAATGTGTGTTGTTGACAGCCATTGAAGTTTGGGGAATGTTCGTCACTATAGAAAAAACTAAATAATA
This sequence comes from Perodicticus potto, assembly GCA_963574655.1. NCBI lineage: Eukaryota > Metazoa > Chordata > Mammalia > Primates > Lorisidae > Perodicticus > Perodicticus potto. The sequence goes on along the minus strand of CAUYRH010040331.1, from coordinate 10,185 downwards.
TATACCTAATGCCTCTGAAAGGCATTTAAGAGGATTAAATAAATGTAACTCTAAATTGACCCTTTGAACCTGACACTTAAAAATTATTTGACCAGAAAACAATCCATTGGAAACCCAAAGAGCCATTTTCTTCTTGACACTTTCATAAGCTTGTCTTTTGTCTTTTCTGACACTTCTTGATAGAACTGAACAGCCCCAAACTGCTGTCTGAGTCTTTGAGCACTTGAAGGTGAGAGATGGGAAATCTCTATCAAAATGCTCAAAATCCCATCCCAATGATGTCATGGAGTCAGACTGAACCCTGAGCCTAGCTCCTTCCATCTTTACCCACCTCTCAGCTTCTCTCGCCTTACCATTTGGGGGTAATACTCCCACATTCTATTATAAGCACTTTTAGAGAGACCCTGTCATATTCTGCTCTGTATCCATTCCCCCCTATTTATCAGTACTATACACAGAATGGATAAGATAGATGGATAAACTAGATGGGTAGGTAGACAGATATATGAAGCTGGTCTACCTGGTGGTAGGTTTTATGATAGCTGCAATGTTTTTAGAAAAATATACTTTACTGGATTTTCGTCAAATGGACTCCACATGATTCTAGCCACATCCTATATTTACCAACTGCTTTCCAAACTCTGTTAATTCTCCCTCAGGGAACCTCTGCTGGGAATGGCCTTCTTCACTTTTTCCCATGACAAGTACTTAATGGATCCTCCAAAATACATTTTAATTTCATCTCTCTTTGCCACTAAACTGCCAGCTCCATGAAGGCAAACGCAATTCTTCCTTGTGCAAAGCTGTATCCTCAGCATCCAGCATGGTGCCCACCATGAGACAGGCCCTCAATAAATATTTAATGTATGGATGAATAATGCAAAGTCTTCCCAATCCTCTCAGATGCATTCAACATCTCATCTGTTATAATTAATACTTCCTTCAATTGAAGAATTCACACAATTGTATGATAATTACCTGTCATGGCTTCCAGCAGCTATATTTATGGCAAAAACAGACTGGGACTCTATAGATATGTTACATCTCCCACATTTTATTTTGTTTTTAAAATAAGGAGTTTGGTTGAAATGTAAGTGACATGATCTGTAGTTCCTTGGACCACACATTTTGAGCTACAGAATCTGGACTTTGGATTCTCTGCTCTCAAAAGGAGCCGGTGAGGAAATTGTTGAGCTGTATCTAGTCTCAGGTAAGAGCTGCAATAACGTCTTTGCGTCTTTTGGTCCTTGACTCCTTCAGGTCCCAACTTCTGATTTCCCCATAGAGTTCTTTAGTCTTCTCTCTCCAAATCCATGCAAGGTCTTAGAAACAAGATTTAGGGTCCCACATGGTAACACCCAATTGTAAAAATGTTGTTCTTGGATTTTTTTTTAACATATTTCTTCCTCTGAAGCTTAATCTTTTGAAATAAATTCTGCTCTAGTACTCCTTAGGGTAGTTAAATAAGAACATCCATCAACCAACTTGCTGGATTAAGTGTTTTCTCAATTTCTCCCATAATTGCCATGGCATTTAGGTCCTCATCCATCCCTGAGACAAAAAAGATGGCACAGCAATTGCCTTCACTTAGCTGCCTCTTCCATTCGACTGTGACTTCCTTGAAGACAAGAAATTATCTCATTCATCTTTGTATCTCTGGCATCGAACCTAGTGCCTGGTACATAGTAGGTACTCATTAATTTTTCTTGAATTAAAATTAATGAGTAAGGCCTTCTTGAAACCTTTTGCCAGAGGCAATTTTAACTTGCATTCAACATCCAAGGAGAGTGGGCGTACTGTCTTGGCAATAGCGCTGACATTGAATAATCTGGATGTTTCAAATTTCTTGTTGCTCATTTATTTTCAGGGAAAAAAAAAGACAGAGAGTAGCAGGGGAAGAACGTGTTTGCAGGCCAGGCAGACACATCTCAAACTCATCACCCTGTGAGATGGATCAGATGAAGCAGCGGCAAGACCAAGGCCACCTGCCTTGCTGCTGTCCTCTAACTGCTGATGTTGCCTTAATCACTGAGCTGATGCAATTTCCTGCTGCTAACCCCAGCTACGGTCCACTGGGAGGTCTCATTTGTCACTGTCATTACTTTTCAGATCAGCAAAACATCCGTCTTTAGATGGGCTCTCCTTCGGTGCCCTGTTCAGGTGTGTAAGGAGAATATAGTCAGTGTAGCAACTCAAGATAGTGGCCCTGGGTGCCTAAATATGAACTTCAAAAGTTTAACTCTATTACTAGTGATGCTAAAGAATAAGTGAAGCTCAGTCTCAATTCAAAGGCATAATACTTTATTTTTACATATCCTTCATAAACCACACTATTTTATGTCTATGCAGTTCAGATGTTCAATGGAAAGGCCTTTAATAAATGCACATCTACAAGTCAACCCACACTATCATTTCTGATCCTACTCTGAGCCCAAAGCAATCTTGATTTTACCTCCTCCTCACTCATAAACCCATCCACTGAAAACCTGGTGCATACCTGACTGTGTGAAGGAAATCTGACCCACGTACAAAATGTATCCTTTCACACATTTGAGTTGAATACAGCTGGTTTTCTTATTTACGTAACAAACACATACCTAGCACTTACTATGTGCCAGACACAGTTCTAAGAGTTTTGGAAATACAGTAGAATCTCAGTAACTTGGCCACCCAAAGGACTGTAACAAAATGGTCACCATATGGAGGTGGTCAGCATAAGGAACTAGGCCTACTGTACTGTTACATGTGGCGCATGATCAGTCTATGAGATAGGTCAATTTGAAGAGGTGGTCAATGTAGGGAGGTGGTCAGTTATGGAGGGTCTATGGTACTAACTCATTTATTGAAGTAAAATCTCATTTTATAAGTGAAGAACTGAGGCATAGATAAGCTCAGTGTCTTGGTGAAGGTCACATCACCGGTAAAATGGGATTCTCACCCAGTAAGTGTATCTGGTCCCTAAACCTGTACTCTTAAGAACTACACTCAGACGACAGAGGTTCTGTGGTCCGAAGAGGTTCTAAACGTCAGGCTAACATCTTCCAACAGGATTCCAGTGATACTAATCAGTGCATTTATTTATTCTTTCAGCTCTGGCCCAGAACAAAGGAGAGGTGGAGGCTAGGGGCAGAGGGCAGAACACGTGGTCTACAGGCCGGCAGCCTTCTGCCACTTTCTGTCACATGTTACGTCATATTGCAGAGAAGGAGACGAGGAGATGTTCATTAGGAATCAACCCCTGTGAAGGGAGAGAAGACGAGTCAGAATCAGGCAGGGAGGAAGCTAAGCTGCAGTAAGATCCAGCAAAGCCTTGGTCAACCGGCAGAGAGCTTCCGAGAAGGGACCCTGTTGGTCTGAAATGTCCACATTCAGCATGCCCGGTGACCAGACGTGGACCACGCTGGGGAGGGCGTGACCTTGAAGTAGGCAGCCCTGTGGCTGAGGGCCCAGATGGAGCTGATGCCACAGAGGGGCATGTAGTCTTTCCTTGAGTGGGGTCTGGGCCGCCCATCCCCGTGACCACCACTGTCAGAGCAGGAGAGTAGGCCTGCACACAATCTCATCTCGTTCTTGGCAGCGTCCTTGTTCACCCCACCACAGTGGGGTGAACGCATTGCCCTCCTTACAAAGCGAGCCCCCACCGCCTTCTTTTATTCCCTCTCTTTTCTCAGACATCTGGACTTGCTCTTGCGCTTTCTTCACATCTTGGTTCACACATCACATTCTCAGTGGGGCTCTTTTGACCCTCACTTTAAACTCCCCCCCGGCTGTCAGTTTCCCCCACCTCCAGCTTTCTCCTTTGCATTTATCATCTTCTAACAAACTACACAGTTAATACCCTATCCCTGTTTTATTCTTGCTCTTCAAAAGCCCGTGAACACAGCGGGCCCTCTCCCACTCCGCTTACTGATTTGTCCTCAGTACCAAGGGAACGGCCTCGCACACATCAACTGCAAACATACGACTGAATGTGCAGTGAGTGGAGAGTCAGCTGCTGCCTCCTGGGCTCCTTCCACCCACACTCAGAACAAGAAAGCACCTTCCACCCAGGAGAAAGGGCTCTGAACACGCAAATCTCTCATGCAATCTCTATCAAGCTTGATATCATTCTTACAATTCAAACAACAATAAATACACTTTCGTTTTAGTTCACAAAACAATCAAGCACTCTTCTAAATTTTACCACCAAATTCACATGGGTCATACAGTAGGTATTGTAACTCTCACCACTCATAAGAAAACACGGACCCCACTTTAGGCTCAAATCACATGGTGATGATTTATTACACCTGCACAGGTGGACCACTGCCCCAAAGGGCAAATAGCCCAAATCAGGTGGTGATTTATTACATCTGCATGGGTGGACTGTTGTCCCAAAGGGCAAGCGGCCTCAAAGAGAAATGCAGGCGGCATTTCATACCCTTTTTCATTGCTATGTGGCAAGCCTAGCAATAACAAAAGCAAAACGTGGAGGTTAGCTGGGGGGGGCGGGGTTACAGTCAGGTAGTTGGCTCAGGGGCTTACATCATGGTGGTTAGCTGGGGTGGAGCTACAGTCAGGGGGCTAGCACAGGGGGTTGCATCGTGGCAGTTGGCGTGAGGACTAACTTGGCTGGGGAGACTCAGTATCTTGGGAAACTCTGCTTGAGTAAATTTTTACCATTGTTTAGCTCTCTAGGGAGTCAAGGGAACTCAGAGAACTTCCTCGTCAGAAACCTGTTCTCAGAATTAACCCAAGGGGGGGCACACTGGGGACCAATGCCGAGACAAGCTGAGACAGACTTGGGTCTTTGGGGGGGCTGTTGCCCTACAACATAGGCTGATCAGAAAATCTACCTACAGTGTCTCTCGCAGCCTCCCAACAGTTTCATTTGCAGTTTCACATGAGGCCCCCCCTCGCATCCCATCTTGAGATACCAGGGGATTCCTGTCTCTTTTCTCATTCCCCTTCCCCACTGGGGTGCCAGTGTGAGAAACTAGGCTGCTACCATTGCTTGCCTATTATTCCAATCTTTTACCAGCCAAGCCTTTTAATCAACTCTACCCAACTTTGTCAGTTAAGAGGGGGAACTCTAGACTCAGACTGCCCTCCTCCCTGGCTCCCCACCTCCCTGTGGCTGTCTTTGGCAGGTTGCCGAACACTGCATACTCCAGTCTTTCTGTGAGGTACAGAGCACAGGGCGTCTTAGATAGACACAGCCCTGTGCCTCACACATTGCTGGGATTCAGGAAATTGCAGTTATTCTTACTCCATAATCCCCAACGCCTCTCTCTCCTGCCTGCACCCCACTTCCATCATTGAGAGCTGTATTGCTCTCAATTTTTCCTTCTTCCAAAGGGCTTCTCTTAAGCATCACCAGCTTTCTTAAACACTAGCCTTCCTGCCCCATTTTAAAATCTTTTTGTAAGTGGCTTTATAGCTATAATATGTATTATATTACAAGAATCAAGATGACCCATTTTAGGTTCGAGTAAGAGCTAAAACTGGATTGGGGCTCGGCACCCATAGCTGGTTAGGACACCGGCCACAGGTACCGGGGCTGGCAGGTTCAAACCCAGCCTGCACCTGCTAGACAACAACAACAAAAAAAATAGCTGGGCATTGTGGCAGGTCTCTGTAGTCCCAGCTACTTGGGAGGCTGAGGCAAGAGAATCACTTAAGCCCAAGAGTTTGAGGTTGCCGTGAGCTGTGATGCCACAGCACTCTACCAAGGGCAATATAGTGAGACTCTGTCTCAAAAAACTAAATAAATAAAAATTTAAAAATGGATCAGGCCTCCACTTAGAAACATCACATTTGGACAAGAGACATGTCCCTTCCATAGCTATAAGTTTCTCACTGCCACTGTATAGAACTTCCCAATCACCCTGTGTCCCAACAAGAGAAAAACACAACCAAACGTAGATCATGCTATTCTTAAATCAGGTTCTTCATTTTGAAACCTAAGACAGAATTTTATTTAATTTGCAATAGACTAGGGCTGGGGACAACTTGTTTGAGGTTTTCTTTTAAAACAAAGATGGAAACCAAAAGCAAAAATAATCTGTGAGCACCACCTTGTGGAGAGATACACAGCTATCCCATCACTCTGTAGTCACTGAACACAGGTGTACTAGCCGGCCCTGGGGAGAGAGCAACAGACAGACAAAACTCCCAGCCAGATGGAAGTCTCTGGCCAGGGAGAAGACAGAAAATAAATAAAATCATTCTGCAAAGTACATATCAGATGGCGATAGGTGGTGTGGAGAGAAATAAAGCAGGGATGAGGGTCAGGGCAAGGGACTGAAGTTTAAAATTGAAGGATTCAGGAAGGCCTAACTGAAAAGATGATACTTGAATAAAGGTTTGAGAAAGAGGAAGAGGCCAGTCACCCATTTACTGGGGTCACGGCCATCTAGGTAGAACGGCGTGTGCAAAGTACTCCGTGCAAAAATACCGGTGAATTTGAGAACGATGAAAAGTAACGTCTAGAGGGACGGCGGAGGAGACAGAGGCAATCAAGACGGGGGGCACAGGGGGCCGGATCACAACATCTACTTCGACTGAGATGAGCGCTGCAGGAGGCTTTGAGCAGAGGGGTAAGATGAGCCCAACTCCTTTTTAATAGCATTGCTTTTGTTGAAGGAATCAAAAGTAAAAATAAACCAGACATGATGGCAAGAGCCTACAGTCCCAACTACTCAGGAGGCTGAGGCAGAAGGATCACTTGAGGTCAGGAGTTTGAGACTGTAGTGTGCTGTGATCACACAATCTCTAATTCAAAAAAAAAAATTAAAAACAGAAATAGACTGCACTGCCTTTAGACCAAGCCAGAGGAGCCTCTACCCTGAAGCCATGCTTTAGAGGGTCCCACATAAAACGAGTACACAGTATAGACGTTGATCAGAGCACTCAGAGCACCCTTGTGGGAGATGGGGGTTCAATTCCACTGCCACACAAGCACTTTGGTGCAACACAACCACCTCTCAGGAGACCCGGGAAACTTTTCTCCAAGCCTCTTGCCCTGTGTGCATGAAACAAAAGGGCACTGCGTCCAGTTGCCATCAAGATTAACAGGTTGCACCTCTGCAAACAGGGGTGTGGCCACAGCTTTGGAGGGCAGGGTGAGTTGAGCAATGGGTGTGCTTAATGAAGAGAAAGGCAGTGAATATATCAAGTACTTCTTCCTGGACAGCACAAATGCCTCAGTTAACAAAGCGTCTGCCGCATCCGTGCCGGCCATCCATCTCCTGACTTCTCTTTGAGACACTGTAGAATTGCCTGGCATTTGTGAAAACTGCACATTTAATGACTACAGAATATTGTTCACTATTAAGCAATTCATAATACTCAAATACAGAAAGCCCATGATGCATCTGGATTCTAGAATATTGTTGTGAGAGATGGTGAAATGGCAATATAAGTGATCACTGCCTTATATGATGAAATTCAAACATGTCCCAATATTTTCTACAATAGTGATATTGCATCCTATCAACCCTCATGATAGTATTTGAACATGATATATAAAGTGACTGGTTCATTTGCAAACCTTATTGCCAAATCAGCTGAGCAAATTTTCTCATTCCAAGTAGAAATTAATTTTTTTAATTACTAAGAAATACAATAACTCGACAAGGACTAATTTGACAAAATTGTCAATAGAACATGAATTGTGTGAAAGGGTTGATTACAAAATACCATATTTTTCTTAAGTTTCAAAAACAAGATCCTGGGATGGATACGTAATTCTTGAATTAATGGCTTTATCTTGTTACTCATCAAACATTACCTGCCCATTAGTAGGACACCCAGACCCACCCAATAATAATTCAGTAATCGTTAATATTTCATTTACTGTCAGTCATATAAAAAATCATAGCTTTATTTTTATCTTTTTCAACTAAAAGTTATATAAATCGAAGTAGGAGGATAGGATATATTTTAAATAATTGTTTGTTAGTTGGACATGTGTTGCAATATCTTGGCATGAAGTATGTTGGGCCCGTTTGCATTTTGGCCCTGACTTCTTGTATGTGAGGGGACTCCAGTTAGGAGGTTACTGCAATAATCAGGCAACAAATGGCAGTAGCTTGAGCAGGGTTGTGGCACTGGAGGTGTGAGAAGTCATCAAACTCTGCATGCATTCTGAAGGAAGCACGGAAAGAATTATCTACAAATTGGATTTAAGTGTGAAAGAGAAAAATCAGTGCAGATGAGGTTTCTGACCTGAGCAACAGAACGGAACTTGTTGTTATGTGACTTAAGGAAGGAAGGGAGATGAGAAGTTCTGGGGGAATTTCAGATGCTTGATTTTTTTCACGTTAAGCTTGGGGTGTCCATTTAACTCTCAGTAGTTTAATGCTCAGGACTGGCATTCAGTTGGATATGTCTGGAGGTTATTAGGGTAGGAGCAGGGTTGGGTTATATTCAAATCCTTGGGAAGAGAGAGACCCACCCTTGATTTTTCTGTTTTCTAATAAGATGGGAGACAGGGTGGGGATGAAAAAAGAGAACACTCCATGTGCCTCCTCTCCCCCCAGACCAGAGAGTGGCAGGAAGAACACAGAACTCACCTCCCAAAACCCCTCCTGGAGGATAGCCATTCCCTTAGTGTAGATGCCCTGGAAAAAGCCAACAAACAACCACAATCCTGGACCTTACCCTGGAGCTCTTCCCTCCAGACTTCCTATAAAAGAACTCCCAGAAATAGCAGTATAAGACACAGTCAGATGTCATAAATCCTACCTATGAACTGTTGCGCCCTCCGCCTGATTGCCTTTTACATCAAGTCCTTTCATGCGGATTTTTCCGTCCACCTTCCTACATTAGGTGACTCTCAGCCCCCCACAAAAGACATTCCAACCCTATAATGGAGATAATGTAAAGAAAAAACAGACATGAGAAACAAGAGACAAACTCTAAGTTTCTGAATCTCTTCACTATCTAATCCTCAAACTGGAAAAGAAACTCAATTCTAAGTGTATCACTTTATCAATCACTTGAAGTTATCTTATTCTCCTTCTGACAAATACGAGCACATCGCAACTAAAGCAAAATCACCACCCAAACCCAGAAGAGCTGGAGAAAGGGGGAGATGTTGGGAGTGACTTCACTCCCGCCTGCTGAGTAATCCTGGGATGAGAAACCAATGCTTCACTTCCAGAATTTATCTTACAGAATGCACGTTCCAAAGGATGTTACTTGATGAGTTCTACGCCCCAAATAAACTTGAGATCATTGGATATATTGTATATAAAACAAATATATTTTCTGTAGGAATATCACTACTTGAATGTGCTTCATAAATCTTCAAGGGTGAAACACAGAAGACAGCACATCCAATATTTGATGCAAAACCCACTCTTTTTCCAGTGGTTCAAAATAACAGTTTCCAGGCTCGATAAGTAGGATCTACAGAGAACTCAAATCAACAAAAAAAAGAGCTAATAATCCATCTGTCACTGGGCAGGAGACATGAACAGAACATTCTCTAAGGAAGACAGTGAATGCTAGCAAACATATGAAAAAATGCTCATCATCCCTAATTATCAGAGAAATACTAATCAAAACCACACTGAGATATCACCAAACCCCAGTAGTAATCACAAACTCCCCAACCTGCAGATGCTGGCGTGGATGTGGAGAGAAGGGAACACTTTTACAATGTTGGTGGGACTGCAAACAAATAAGAGCCTTTTTGGAAGGAAGTATGAAGAACCCTTGAAGAACTCAAATTAGACCTCCTATTTGACCCTGCAATCCCACTACTAGACATCTACCCAGAAGAAAAAAATCATTTTATTATAAGGTCCTTTGCACTAGATTGCCACAGCTCAATTTACAAACACTAAGACACAGAAACAACCTAAATGTCCATCAACTCAGGAATGGATTATAAATTGTGGTACATGCACACCATGGAATACTATTCAGCCATAAAAATGATGCTGACTTCCCATCTTTTGTAACATCTGGATAGCACTGAAACATGTTCTTCTTAGTAAGGTATCACAAGAATGCAAAGGCAGGTTTCCGAGAGCCGGCGCGGAGCGGCGGGGGGATGCGCTGCCCTGGCTCCCATCCCCCCACCTCCCCCGGGGCGGGGAGCCCTGTGGGCAGCTCCCTCCCGCCCCGCTCTGGGCTTTGTGTCGGCCGCCGGCGTCTGGGCTGGGGGGAGGGGAGCCGGGAAGCTCTCGCGGGGGC
>CAUYRH010040330.1:0-39361 GCA_963574655.1 Perodicticus potto | reverse complement strand
AAATTTAGCAGTGGCTGGTTTAAAAGTAAACTAGCTGACTTTCCTTTGTTCTACCTCTCTTAGTTTAACTTTTTTTTTTTTTTTTTTTTTTGAGACAGAGCCTCAAGCCGTCACCCTGGAGAGAGTGCCGTGGCATCACAGCTCCCAGCAACCTCCAATTCCTGGACTCAAGCGAGTCTACTGCCTCTGCCTCCCAATAGCTGGGACTACAGGCACCCGCCACAACGCCTGGCCATTTTTTGGTTGCAGCCGTCATTGTTGTTTGACGGGCCCAGGCCGGATTCAAACCCGCCAGCTCAGGTGTACGTGGCTCGCACCTTAGCCTGTTGAGCCACAGGCGCTGAGCCAGTTTAACTTTTTTATTTCCACCTTTTTCTGGGGGTATTTCCCTTGCCAAGAATGGGGTCTTTGGTCCCCATTCTGCCTGCGACTAGTTCTTGCCAATGTTTCCTTAGAAGCTTCATTTGGAATCATTCCTTCCCCATTTTTATAACCTCAGATTGTCTTGGGCCGCCTAGTTTGCTCCAGCTGTCTCTTTGGTCTTCCTTACATATGGCAGCAATAATTAGCTTTTTAATATGTGACTGGCCTAGTCACTTACAGTTTATGGATGCAGAAGCATAGGGATGGCCAAAAAGAGACTGGGGGGCTCTTGAGATATTCATCAATCAGGGCAAGAGTAGGTGGACCAAACAAGAAAGGAAAAAGGTGGTACTTGGACTCTTAATACTTGACAGATTCTACTTGAGTAGAATCAAGTAGACCAAAGCCTTGGGTAAAACGGCATAGTTCCAGCAGGGTTGATCGCTGAATCCAAGGCAGAATCTCTGTTGTGTGTATATATTGCCTTCTTCTGTGTTGGCTCTTTGCTAAAGTGAGATGACTGCTGGTAAATTCTGCCTCTGTTTAGAATAACAGAGTGCCTGGGATCAATTCAATAGCTTTGGTACCAATGATGGTCCCAGGTTGTCCCTTACACTTTGTGTGGTCACTGTTACTGCTAATCCTTCACGTGGTATTCCCTGAGAAAGCTTTTTTCCACTTTGGTGTTATCAATCCTTTGGATATTTTTGTACATATATACTTCATTATAGCTTTGAAAGTTTTGAGTATTTCAGGACGGCGCCTGTGGCTCAGTGAGTAGGGCGCCAGCCCCGGCCAAACTACAAAACAAAAAAATAGCCAGGTATTGTGGTGGGCGCCTGTAGTAGCCACTCGGGAGGCTGAGGCAAGAGAATCGCCTAAGCCCAGAAGATGGAGGTTGCTGTGAGCTGTGATGCCACGGCACTCTACCAAGGGCGATAAAGTGAGACTCTGTCTCTACAAAAAAAGTTTGAGTATTTCATCATCATTAGTAGAAAGCTAACTAAATACCACTTAAATATCTTAAATTCTGTCCTAGGGATTATACAAAGAAAATTACAATTTGTAATCCAATATTTATATCCAAAAACTTTTAAGACCACAGTAATGCGAGCAAGGTACTTGAAAGCACTTGTGTGTCAGGCTAAGTACCATTTGGAGGAAAGGGAAAAATAATCCATTATGGAACAGGACAGCCCTATTCAAACAATATGGATAGGAAACCTTGGGTTCTTCTCTTATCCAGGATAGTTTCCAGGGAAGAGGCTTTCCTAAATGGTCTGCCTAGAGACAAATGGGAAGATAGCCCCATGTTTTCTAAAAACCTATGACACCAAAGCCAGGTGAGGTGGCTCATGCCTGTAATCCCAGCACTCTGGGAGGCAGAGGTGGGTGGATTGTGCAAGGTCACAGGTTTGAGATCAGCCTGAACCAGAGGAAGACCTGGTCTCTGAAACTAGCCGGGCATTGTGGCAGGTGCCTGTAGTTTCAGGTACTTGGGAGATTGAGGCAAGAGAATTGCCTGAGCCCAAGAGTTTGAGGTTGCTGTGAGCTGTGACTCCACACTCTACCAAGGGTGACAAAGTGAGACTTTGTCCCCAAAAATAAATACCATAAACAAAACAAACCTGTGACACCAGATTCTTGCTTCTCCATTCTTGTGTTACTTTACTAAAAAGAATGTGTTCTGTAATCCCAGCACTCTAGGAGGCTGAGGCGGGTGGATTGCCTGAGCTCACAGGTTTAAGACCAGCATGAGCCTGAGTGAGACCTCATCTCTTAAAAATAGCTGGGCGTTGTAGCAGGCGCCTATAGTCCCAGCTACTTGGGAGGCTGAAGCAAGAGAATCGCTTGAGCCCAAGAGTTTGAGGTTGCTGTAAGCTATGATGCCATGGCACTCTACCAAGGGCAACAAAGTCAGACTCTGTTTCAAAAAAAAGAATGTGGGCTTGGCGCCTGTGGCTCAACAGGCTAAAAAGAATGTGTTCCAACTCAATCCAGGTTAATACAAAAGATGTAAAGTCTCCATCTTTTTAATGGCTGAATAGTATCCCTTGGTATACATATACTACAGCTTCTTAATCCATTCCTGGGTTGGTGGTAGATGACCTGATACATACCCATGTAAGAGAAAAATTCAAATCAATTCAAGGTGGGAGTGGGGGAACAGGGAGCAGGAAGAGAGGAGGAGGAAGGAGGATAGAGGGTTATGGTGTATGGCACACCTCTTGGGAGCAGGATACAATTATAAGAGACTCTACCTAACAAATGCAAACAGGATAACCTAATTCTTGCCTTTGCCAGAATGAATGAGACAGAGATCCCCTCTGGTTCTCTGGATGATGGTTATTAATAGGTAATGTATAATTTTGGATTAAGACCCAAGGTTCTGGCTCAGCACCTGTAGCTCAGCAGCTAGGGTGTCAGCCACATATACTAGAGCTGGTACATTCAAATCCAGCCCAGGCCTGCCAAACAGCAATGACAACTACAACCAAAAAAGAGCTGGGCATTGTGGCAGGTGCCTGTAGTCCCAGCTGCTTGGGAGGCTTGAGGCAAGAGAATCACTTGAGCCCAGGTGTTTGAGGTAGCTGTGAGATGTGACGCCACGGCACTCTATCCAGGGTGACAGCTTGAAACTCTGTCTCAAAAAAAAAAGACAAAACAGAGGCTCAGCGCCTGTGGCCCAAGCAACTAAGGCACCAGTCACGTACACCTGAGCTGGCGGGTTCAAATCCTGCCCAGGCCCGCCAAACAACAATGATGGCTGCAACCAAAAAAAAAAATAGCCGGGCGTTGTGACGGGCACCTGTAGTCCCAGCTACTTGGGAGGCAAAGGCAGGAGACTCGCTTGAGCCCATGAGTTGGAGGTTGCTCTGAGCTTGATGCCATGGCACTCTACCCAGGGCGACAGCTTGAGGCTCTGTCTCAAAAAAAAAAAAAAAAGAATGAAAGAAAGAAAGACCCAAGGTTCCATTATCCAATATAGCATTTACTGGTAAGGATTTGGGTAAAATATTTGACTGACATTACATTTCTCCATCAGTCCCTTCTGTGTTCCAAGCTCTACTCTAGGTACTGAGGAATACATTAGTAAACTGGGAACAAAAATCCACTATCTCATGGAACTTATATCCTATTATGGGGGAGAGAGACAACCAAATTATATTAAATATTAAATGGTGATACATTTTCTTTTTTTCTGAGAGTCTCACTCTGACACCCTGAATAGAGTGCCATGGCATTTTAGCTCACAGCAACCTCAAGCTCTTGGGTTTGAGAGATCTTCTTGCCTCCATTTTTCTGTTTTTAGTAAAGATGGGTCTTGCTATTGCTCAGTCTGATCTCAAACTCCTGAGCTCAAACTATCTTGGCACTCTACCAAGGGCAACCTGCCTTGGCCTCCCAGAGTGCAAGGATTATAAGCATAAGCCACTGTGTCCAGCCAGTGATACATGTTTTAAAGGAAAAAGAGGCCAAAGTGTTTGTGTGGGGGGCAGGAAAGAGGTCCCATTTTAAACAGAATGGTCAGGCTCGGTGCCCGTAGCACAGTGGTTACGGCACCAGCCATATACACCAAAGGTGGCAGTTTCGAACCCAGCCCAGGCTAGCTAAACGACGACAACTGCAACAGAAACTAGCCAGGCATTGTAGGGGCCTCCTGTAGTCCCAGCTACTCAGTAGACTGAGGCAAGAGAATTTGAGGCCCCAAGAGTTTGAGGTTGCTATAAGCTGTGATGCCACAGCACTCCACTAAGGGTGCCATAGTGAGACTCTGTCTCAAAATAAATAAATAAACAATAAACAGAATGGTCACCGCTAGGTGCAACGGCTCACGCCTGTAATCCTAGCACTCTGGGAGGCTGAGGCAGGTGGATTGCTTGAGCCCAAGAGTTTGAGTCTAGCCTGAACAAGAGCAAGACCCCCTCTCTACTAAAAATAGAAAAATTAGCTGGGCATTATGCCTGTAGTCCCAGCTATTTGGGAGCCTGAGGCAGGAGGATCACTTGAACCCAGGAATTTGAGGTTGCTGTGAGCTAGGCTGATGCCACACCATTCTACCCTGTGCAACAGAATGAGACTATCTCAGAAAAAAAGTAAACAAATAATTAGCATGGTTACAAAAAGGCATCACTGAAGATAATGTTCGAATCAAGGTCCAAAGGAAGTAAGGGGGTGGTCTAGGCAGGAGTCTAAGAGAAAAGTGTCCCAGGAAGATGGAATAGTAAGTGTAAAAGCCTCCAAGTTTTTGAGCCAGCCTGGACTGTTTGAGAAATACCAGATGGCTGGGTGGCTGCAGTGGGGCATGCTGGGGCCAGTAGTGGAAGATAAAGGCAGGGAGGCAAATTACACAGGATCCATTGTAAGAACTAAGACTTATACCAAAGGTCAAATTAGGGGACTAATTAGCAGGTACTTGCCATCCTTCCTGCAAGAAATAGTGAATGGGGCAGCGTCCCTGGCTCAGAGGAGTAGGGTGCCAGCCCCATATGTCGGAGGTGGCGGGTTCTAACTCAGTCCCGGCCAAAATCCACAAAAAAAAAGTAAAAGAAATAGTGAATGATGCTAGACTAGAGTGGTGGTAAGAAGGTGAGAAGTGGTTGGATTCTGGATACATTTCAAAGGATATGCTGATGGATTGAATGGGTGTGGAAGAGAAAAAGTGGGAGTGGAGGATGATACCAGTGTACCTGGCTTAAGTAAAGGAAAGGATAGAGTTGCCATTAACTAGGTAAGGCTGCAGAGAGCAGGGGTTTGGAGGGGAATTGCCAGAGTTCAGTTGGAGACATGTTAAATTTGAGATGCCTGTGGGACACCTAAAGGGGGAGATAAACGAATGAAGTTAAGCAGGGAGGTCTGGACTAGTAATATATAGATGGAGTTTAAAGCCATGAAACTGAATGAGATCATTAGAGAGGCGAGAGAGAAAGCTGTGCTCCAAGGGCTGAGTTGGTCTTTCATATACTAGGGAAATGAGAAATGGCAAAGAAATCGGAGAACAGTGTGGTGAGCTAGAAGCAAAAATAGGCAACCTTTCTTCCCATTAAATGGAGCAAAAGTTTGGAATGATAGCCAGAGGTGGAAGTGGGATGTTGTGTTTTGTTTTGTTGTTTTTAAGAGACAGTCTCACTTTGTCACCCTCGGTAGAGTGCCATGACGTCACAGTTCACAGCAACCTCCAGCTCTTGAGCTTAGGCAATTCTCTTGCCTCAACCTCCCAAGTAGCTGGAACTATGCCCACAATGCCCAGCTATTTTTTTGTTGCAGTTTGGCCGGGGCCGGGTTCGAACCCACCACCCCCAGTATATGAGGCCGGCACCCTACTCACTGAGCCACAGGCGCCGCTCCCAGTATTTTGTTTTTTTAAGACAGAATCTCACTCTGTTGCCCAAGCTAGAGTGCTGTGTTAGTAGCCTAGCTCATAGCAACTGCAAACTCCCGATTTCAAGTGATCCTCCTGCCTCATCCTCCTAAGTAGCTGGACTATAGGGACCTACCACAATGCCCAGCTAATTTTTCTATTTTTAGTAGAGAAGGGGTCTTGCTCTTCTTCAGGCTGGTCTAAGCTCAACCAATCTTCCCTCCTCAGCCTCCCTGTGCATCTGTGATCTAGGATTTTATTTTATTTATTTATTTATTTTTTTTTTGAGACAGAGTCTCACTTTGTCACCCTCGGTAGAGTGCCGTGGCATCACAACTTACAACAACCTCAAACTCTTGGGCTCAAGTGA
This sequence comes from Perodicticus potto, assembly GCA_963574655.1. Classification (NCBI taxonomy): domain Eukaryota; kingdom Metazoa; phylum Chordata; class Mammalia; order Primates; family Lorisidae; genus Perodicticus; species Perodicticus potto. Next base: position 33,266 of record CAUYRH010040330.1, on the reverse strand, counting down.
TTTTCGTGTCTCAGGCTCCCAAGTAGCTGGGAATATAGGCGCCTGCCACACCACCCAACTATTTTTTGGTTGTAGTTGTGGTTGTTTGACAGGCCCAGGCTGGATTCGAACCTGCCAGCTCTGTGTATGTGGCTGGTGCCCTAGCCGCTGAGCTACAAGTGCTGAGCCTAGTATTTTATTTTTTAATGTGACAGATGTGGACAATACCTGTTTTATGAGATTGTTGTAGGGATAGATGAGATGATTGCAGGGTGTTCAACACAGTACCTGATAAGAATAAGAGCTCAATACTTAATGATATTAACAATTCACCTGAATTGCTGTGATGTAAATAAGCACAGAATTAACTAATGGCCATTGAGATGAAGAGAGGATTGCCAGAGAGGTCAAGTTTGAAAAGAGGCTGGCTTGGTGCCTGTAGCACAGTGGTTACAGTGCCAGCCACATATACCGAGGGTGGTGGGTTCAAACCTGGCCCAGGTCACCTAAAGTACTGCAACAAAAAAATAGCCGGGCATTGTGGTGGGCGCCTATAGTCCCAGCTACTTGGGAGGCTGAGGCAAGAGAATCGCTTAAGACCAAGAGTTGGAGGTTGCTATGAGCTGTGACAGCATGGCACTCTACCAAGGGCAACATAGTGAGACTGTCTCAAAAAAAAAGAAAAAAAAATTAAATTAAATTAAAATTAAAAAAACAAGTTTGAAAAGGTGTCAGCAGGGGCAGGTGTGGGCCTCTCCTTTGCTGCTCTCTGGGGGAGAAATGTTAGTGTCCACCTCCATGAGGCGGCCGGGCTGTCTTGCTGCAGGGCCCTTTCTGGTAAGCTTCCTACATCCCCTGTTTCCTAATGGCAAACTGGGGAGTGAGGTCTGCTTCATGTTTGTGGCTCTAGACCTGTCTCCTGAGAGTCAGTTGTCAAAGAGCAGGTCCCTACTCTTGGTAGTAGGAAGAATATTGGGGACACTTCGGGCCGTCTTGGAACCCACCTCAGCCAGACACAGCCCTTCCTTCCCGATTTGATGATTGGTGGGGTCCTGAACATATTGTTGAACACCTGCTATGTGCCAGGCTCTGTTTTATGTGCTAAAGAACAGGACAGCAAACAAGAGAAACCAAAATTTTCTGCTTTGGTGGAGCTTATATTCTAGTTGAATAGTGCTAATGGCTAGAGAGAAATAATACAGTGCAGGACGGTTATCTGGAACATCAGGGTAGGGATGAGGTTACTTTTGAGTAAAGATCAGAAGTGAGGTCACTGGCCGTGGTACTGTTTTGGGAAAGAGCATTCCAAGAGCATGTGTGCAGTGTAGCATGTTTGAGAAGCAGCAGAGGGGCTGGCATGGCTGGAGTGGCATGTACCAGGCCCAAGCATAGAGGTGAGGTCAGAGAGGCATGTGAGAGACTTGGAGATTATAGTAAGTCGTCTGAGTGAAATTCACCCGCCAGGAGACCTTACAAAGGCCCCCAGCCGCTGGGCCTTAGGAAATTGCCCTCTTTCAGCCCCTTCAAGAGCCTGAGTTGTAAGGAATGAGGCGGAACTCTGCCAGAGATTGGTGAGTCAAGTCTTCTTTGTGGCAACTGAAGCCCTCCAGTGTAAGGGTAAGTTGCAGAAAGGAATGAGGAAAAGGCCCCATGGCCAGCATGGGGAAATTTCAAGTAGAAGACTGGCTCTCTAAGTGCAGAGTTTCAGGCTCTGGGACTGAGCGGCTCATCCAGCCTAGGGAGGGAACGATGCTTCCTTCCTACCAGGTAGGCAGTGCTGAGAGCCTGCCCAGGGCTGGGCTTCCACCGCTTCCTGCAGCTCCATCCTCTGCCCTTTTGAGCCCTGCGTTCTGTGTGTTCCCTGGGCTTCCCTGGCAGTCACAACAGCAGTGGGGGCTGCCGTGGGGGTGGGGATGCTATAGCTCAGGATTTCCCCAAGCAGCAGCAGGTGAAGCCACCTTGATGGTTCTCAGTGCTACCCCACTTTAGTGACATCTCAGCCCCCAATCTGGGGTGAGGGGGCTGAGATGTCACTATTGGTAATTGAGTTTTGGGAGGAAGGAGAAGAGAAGATAGGCTAATGAGGGGGGTGGAGAAAGAAGGGTTGGGGGAGGAGGCTGAGAGCCTTCTGACATAGATGGAGACATAGAGACAAGTTAGTGGTGAGGTGTGGGAGGGCCTAGGCTTCAGCATGAATCCTGTGCCTCGAGGAGGGGCTGGCAGAGGACTTCATCTGGGGGGTAAAAAATACCCAAATCAATAATGGAGCAAAGAAATTAGTCACTCCCTGAATTCTAGCAGCTACTAAGTAACCTCCAAAGTGATGGGCCAGGAGCCCCCAGAGGCTACAAATCAAATCTGAGCCAGTCTCCCCTAGATTTTTATCATCTACTTCCCTGTCTGTCTTTATCAGGGGCCCGCAATTTCCTGGAAAGCAAGAGCCAGGTCTTCCCATCTTTCACTACCAGCTCTTGCCCAGACCTAGCACACAGTGGGCACCAAAACTCACAGAGGACCTTCCAGGTGGCAGGCCCTAGCAAGACACTAGGTGTGCTCTGCTGAAATAAGCAGGACACAGTCGAGTTCTTGCCACATCTGTGCAAAAGCTTGAAGAGGATTCACCAAAGTAACACAACAGGCCACCATCTGCCTCTACTTCCAGATTCCCTCAGATGTTCCTAGAACATGCCATGCCATCCAAATGCTTGCAATTCATATGCCTAGAGGAAGATGCTCCGTACCATACCCCCTACCCCCCAGCCCTGACCATCCTGCCCAAGCAGTGCAGGCCCAGCAACCACCTCCCACTCCCAATCTATAAGAAATGAAGCCAAACAACCCACATCCTGGTTTGTACCCAAGTTGAGGGCTTTTATTTACAAAAAGGCCTGGGTGAATCTGGGGATTAGGCACAGGGGTAGGGGCAGCAGGAAGAGTTAGGCCAGAAAGAGAAGGGAGAGGGATGTTTAAATACTCAGATAGGAGCAGGAAGGAAGCAGTAGGGCTGGCTTAGGGTGTCTGCCTCAGGGTTGTCACCCATCAGCAGCCAGCCAGTAAGTCCAGTGAGTGAGAACAGGATCAGGAATCAGCAGAGACCTCAGTCCACCTGCCCCAAGGACAAGATGGCCAGTGGAGAAAGATGCAGGTTAAGGAGACACTGTTTGGTAACAGCTGAGTGGTGCTCCAGGAAGGGGAGCCACCCCGCTCCCTCTGGAGCTTCGACTCTTTGGTGACACTTACCCTATCACCCTCACTTTTTTGCTACCGTGCCCCACTTCCCTTTCCCCCAAGTTTTAGAATTCTTTTCCATAACATCTCCTGGGTCCCAGACAAAATGTCCCAGGAAAGTTAATTTCCTGGGCCGAGGGACGAGGTGCACGTCCACCCAGAGGGGACCTAGTCCTTCCGCCCCAGGATGCCACTGTGCTCCGTTTCTGGCCTGATGCTCAAGGCCCTTTGATGGATCCGGGTTCCGTAAGGCGGGCAGAGGCATAGGCTGAAGCTCCAAGGCAGGCTGCAGGCTCACAGAAGCCAGGCAGCCCCACAGGGCCTGGCAGGCCAGGTCGACCTGCCTCTCCTGGAGCACCTGGGGACCCTCGGTCTCCATCTTTGCCATTGATTGCCTGGCCAGGCCGGCCGGGGAGTCCTATGAAAGGAAGGGAATCAACACATCAGAGGTTCCTCTTGTGTCAGCCCTAGAATTGTTAAGGTGAGGAAAATGAGGCCAAGGACACCACAGGAAGAAGGGACCCCGCTCCAGGCACAGAGAGTGTCCATTACTCCCAACTCTCTATCAGTCAGTCTTGGAATCAAATGTCCCTTCCTTCCCTCCATGAAGGGATGATGGTGCCTTCCAGGAATTCCGCAGATTGCAGCTCCCACTTCCCTGCTGGTCCTCACCCGGGGACTCCCACTCTAGAGGGATGCAGATGCTAGGCATCTAGGGCTGAATTGGTTGAGTATGAGGTCTCCATGGAAGAGACCTGGGTGACTGTGGGTCGTTAATCCCCAAGCTGAGGAACAGAACTATAGCTGGGCAAGGCCAAGGTCTTACCTGGGATCCCTGGGGGCCCAGGCATCCCGGGGTGCCCGCGTCCCACTTCACCTCGATCACCCTTCTCTCCGCGTTTTCCTACAGACCAGAAGGAAAGTCTTTTTCAGAATTGGAAAGTGCTTTTCCTACTTTGCTATTTAATTTCTATATCACACAGAATTATTTGTTTTGTGCTAGTTTTATAAAGTTAGAAATAATCATGAAGGGCTGGTTAAATAAAGGAAGGTCCAGACAAAGGATAAAAGATTATATAATCAATAGTTATTACAGGAAAGTGTTCATCTATCTAGCATTTACTGTGTACTAAGCAGTAAACTAAGAACTCCATGTAAATTACCTCTAAATGTAATCCTTACTACTATACTGAGGTTGATACTATTAATATCCCCATTTTACAGATGGTAAGTCTGAGGCCCAGGGAAATTTTTTTTTTTTTTTAGAGACAGAGTCTCACTTTATTGCCCTGGGTAGAGTGCTATGGCATCACAGCTCACAGCAACCTCCAACTCCTGGGCTTAGGCAATTCTCTTGCCTCAGCCTCCAAAGTAGCTGGGACTACAGGCACCCTCCACAATGCCCAGCTATTTCTTTGTTGTAGTTTTGCCGGGGCCGGGTTCAAACCCGCCACCCTCAATATATGGGGCCTACGCCCTACTCACTGAGCCACAGGCACCGCCCGAGGCCCAGGTAAATTAATAGACAACCTGTGTTATAATGATAAAGTGCCAGAATCTGGATTTACACTGACGGCTCTAGACCCTGCTTGCTTTACTCTTTTGGTCATCTGTCCCCCATCTCTAGAGACATGAGAAGATGTTTATGGGGTGCCACTAAGTAAATTGAAAAAAAAACACCCCAAGTTATAAAATAGTGCATTGTCTTCATCACTTTGCTGCTGAGAGAGAAACCCTGGGAGTATCTCCTGGAAAGCTTGGCAGAGAGAATGGAGGAAGTGTCTGTAGGTTGTCCCAGGAAGGGGAATGGTGAAAAGTAGGGAAAACAGAAGGTTGAGGAGTCAGACAGCCTGAGGCCCCTGGGATGGTCTAGGCCCAATCCCTGTGCCTATCTCCCACTCCCACCAGAGAACAGTGCTCACCCTTTGGCCCAGTGTTGCCAATCTGACCCACAGCTCCTGTAATGCCAGGAATGCCCCGAGGACCAGGATGCCCATGGGGTCCTTGCTTGCCTGGGTACCCAGGAGGCCCAGGGGGGCCTGGGGGGCCCATCATCCCTGCAGCACCCAGGGCTTCTCTCTTGGCACTCACAGCTACCTCTGCCAGTTGCTCTGGGGGGAGGGAGGAAGAGACAGAGGTCTGTGAGGTGGGTGTCAGCTCAGTAACACTAGGGAGGGCAGAGCATCTTGATGGCTTCTGGCCCCCTAGGTTTGCAGACAGAAAAGCACTTTAGGTTCCCCCTTCCCTTGGGCCCTATTTGCAAAAGTCAAAGGTGAGTGACTCGTCCAAGGCTCCTTGGATGCAGAGCTGGAGTGAGCACCCAGGACTCCAGACCCTCATACAAGTCAGTAGAGAGAGGCTCCTGGTGGGTGGCGATGCCCTGCAGTGGACTGTGGGGGGAGTAGGGGGGTTCCTGCCCCTCTCCCCTCACCTTGCATCATCTTCAGCACCACATCCACAATGTGCTGGTCACTGGGATCTCGGCCCTGAAAGTAGAAGCCTTTGAGGAAGAAGCCCCTGGCTACCAGGGCTGACCACTCCTGCACCCCTGACAGGCCCCCCTCTTAATCTTCTCCCTGGAAGGATGTTTCCTAATCCCTCTTGCTGCACTCACACCCATTCTCTCTTATCTGGGCTTAGAACCACCCTCAGGGCAGCCAGTGAGCCTCTAGGAAGAACTAGCCTTTGAGGAACAAGGCGCACCCCCAAAGATATCTCCCACCTAGGAGAATTCCCCTGCCCTGGGGCCCAACTCACCGCCAGGCCCTGTCTCCCGGGCTGTCCCGGCACGCCTCGGTCTCCAGCCAGTCCTCGAGGACCAGGAAGCCCAGGGTAACCCTGCACCCCTGGGGCGCCCGCATCCCCGCTGGGGCCGGGATAGCCGGGTTCTCCGCGGACTCCTTGCTGCGGGGAAGCGGGTTGGGCGCAGAGCTGGGTTGAGAAGGCGACCAGCGTCTTCCCCAGGTGGGCGGGGAAGGGGCGGGGCCGGGACAGAGGCAGTCCCAGGAACCCCCGAGGGGGAAATCGCAGCTTTGGGCGGGGCGGGACCCACCTGTCCCTTGGGCCCCGGCTCTCCAGACTCGCCCTGCAGGCATAAAGAGCCGCGGTTACTAAGTGGTGGGGACCCCAGGGCCCCGCTGCTGCCCCTTACCTGCCCCCACAATGCGTGCTCACCTTCTCGCCCTTCTCTCCGGGGAGTCCGGCCACACCCGGATCGCCCTGCAGAGAGAGAACCATGGGTCAGACGCGCAACGGCAGCGAGACGTGAGAGGACAGGGCTGACCCCGAAGGAGGGACACTGGGACTCACCACTCCGCCACGGGGCCCGGTCTTCCCTGGGGAGCCCTGGAAAAAGCGGGGAATGAGAAGCTTGAGATTTCCCTTCTCCAAGAAGGAAGAACCCACGGGTCGCCCCACCCCCAGCCCCGCCGCCAGCTCCATCCCACCAAAACAGAGCCCCGGGATCTGATAGTTTGGAGAGCTCTAGAAGGATCTGAGCTCAGCCGACCCTACTTCCCCCTTAGGGTTTCCCAGGAATTTCCCATCCCCCTTTGGCACCTTGTCTCCTTTGATGCCTGGCAAGCCTTGGGGCCCTGGAATTCCGGGGGGCCCCTGCTCCCCCTTGGGGCCCTGAGGAGAAAGTAAACCAGCGGATTAAATCAAAAGACATATGGGATATGCACCCTACCACTATCTCAGCTGGCCTGCACTCACCTGTTGTCCTTGAGGACCTGGCTGTCCCACTGGCCCCCTCTCACCCTGGTCACCCTGAAAGGGAAAGAGAAAGTCACACCCAGCTATTAGCAGGGGCAGCCTCCCCCAGCCAGGCCCCAGACCCTGCACTGGCAAGGTGCCCTCCATTCCTGCTGTCACAGGAGAGGGTCCTTTGCTCCACTTCACAGATGGGCAAACTGAGACCTTGCCTGGAGAGGCCTCTCACAGGCTGGGAGAGGGCTGGGCAAGGGTGCCAGGTGCTACAGGTCCCCAGGGAGGGACTATCATGCGGTACTTACCTTCTGCCCCATGATGCCCTGGGGACCAATTTCTCCTCGAGGCCCTGGCTCTCCCTGAAGGAAGGAGAAATTGGGCTTGGGCGTAAGCAGTAGGTCAGGTGGGACCCTCCTTTCCACACCTGGCTAACCCGTCTCCACCCTTGGGTCTCAGCTAATTCATTTTGTCAGGAAAGTGTCCCCAGACCCTCTGTACTTTTCCTACATAGGACCCAACACAATTTTAGCTAGTAACCAAGTGATACTTTATTTCGTGTCTGTCTCTTCCACTAAGCTGTGCCCTCCACGTGAGTAGGAGACAGTGCCTATCTAGGCATCCAGCACACTTGCAGGCATTTAGTGAATGCTTATGGAATGAATAAATGAATGGATGCTCTGTGGGCTGGCTTCTCAGCCCCTGTCAGTTTGGCTGTCTGGGAAGGTCACACCTGCCAGAACTAGTCCCCACCCTGATAGCACTGTACATAGGGAAACAGTCAACCAAAAGGTGAAAGAGCGTCCCTGGTCTGTGGGTCAGGGTAGAGCCCAGACTAACCAGGACCACTCCCTAGTTTAGGGCTCCACCCACAGCCTCGCCCTGGCCCTGCACTGAGGCAGGGCCCTCAGGCCTACAAGGGCAAATGCAAGAACCCTTGTGTCAATGGAGCGCACACTTACTTCCTTCCCTGGGGGACCAGGGAATCCAGGGAGACCCTGCCGGCCTGGCTCACCCTGTAGGAATACACAATTCTCAGGTCAGTCTGGGAAGCCCAGTCAGACCTTTGGCCTTTGGGAAGGAAGCTCAATGAGCCCTAAACAAGCTGGAACCAAATGAGTGGGGAGGGGAAGTTCTTGGTTAAGTCCTCTGAGCTCCACTGGTTTCCTGCTGGTTCCTCCTCTGGGTTTAAAGCCATCCTGTCTTCACTGAGCCAGGGGAGAGTCATTGGAGGGTGGCAGAAGGGAGGTGGTCAGGCCCAAGGGACTTGTGTTCAGACTGAGCCTCTGAGCCTCAGGTGAGGCCTGAATCTTGCAGTATTTTTTTTTTTTTTTTTGAGACAGGGCCTCAAGCTGTCACCCTGGATAAAGTGCTATGGCATCACAGCTCAGAGCTCCAATTCCTGGGCTCAAGCGACTCTCCTGCCTCCATCTCCCAAGTAGCTGGGACTATAGGCACCTGCCACAACGCCAGGCCATTTTTTTGTTGCAGCCGTCATTTGGCGGGCCCTGGGCTGGATTTGAACCTGCCAGCTTAAGTGTATGTGGCTGGCGCCTTAGCCCGTTGAGCCACAGGTGTGGAGCCAGTCTTGCAGTCTTTAAGCCAATGTTTTTCAACCTTTTTTTTCTCATGGCACACTTAAATCATACTGATCAAAAAAAATACAGTAAAAAAAAAAAAAGAATATACTTACTGTGCTTTGAATTTCTTTGAAAAATAATTTAATTAATTATCTTTAAAATTTTTATTTATTTTTTGTTTTGAGACAGAGTCTCACTTTGTCAACCTCAGTAGAGCGCCATAGCTCACGGCAACCTCAAACTCTTGGGCTCAAGTGATTCTCTTGCCTCAGCCTCCCAAGTAGCTAGGACTACAGGCACCTGCCACAGCGCCCGGCTATTTTTAGAGATGAGGTCTCGCTCTGGCTCAGGTGGGTCTTGAACCCATGAGCTCAAGCAACCACCCACCTTGGCCTCCCAAGTACTAGGATTACAGGCATGAGCCACCACACTTGGCCATCTTTAAAAATTTTGGAGGCACACCTAAGATCCTCTCACAACACACCTGTGTGCCACAGCACACCAGTTGAAAAATCACTGCTTAAGCCATGACCCAGTCCATGGCCCCAGGCTCCCTTGCTCGATTCAGCCCCCAGCTTGGAGTCACCTCACCTGGTCTCCAGGGCCTCCTTTTGTCCCAGACTGGCCTGGCACACCCTGCAGAAAGAAGTTGACATCACTTTCTGCCCTGACAAGGGGGAGCTCCATGTGTACCTGCTACTTTGCTTCCCATCCCCACTCCACATTCCCCCCACCTGCGGGAGTGGAACAACAGAAGGCCCAAACTTGGCATCACAATGCCTTTACACCCTGCTGGGCACACAGGGAGACAAGAAAGGCCAGTCTACCAGGGCCAGTGGTCCATGGGGAAAAGAGAAGCACACTTAGGTGTGTCCTGAGCACACAGGCCCACGTGAGTGCATGTGGGACATAAGTCTGCACGTGTGGACCTAAGTAGGTTTGGTCACTCAGCACCTGCAGGGAGACAAGTCAGGCTCCCATGGACTGGGCTCCTGTGGGATGAAGATGAGTCTGAGTGGTGCGACCAAGGCAGTGCTGAGAAAGGAGAGGCAGGGAGGGGCAAGGCGATTGGGCAGGAGAGGTGGGCTGCTGTCAGATTAGGGTGGTCGCTGAATGCTCAGATGAACTGTGAGGACAAGCATCAAATGTTTCCTGTTCTTGTTTCCCTGCCACTTAGTGTACCTCAGGTGGCCAAGAACTACTTATTTTATTTTATTTTTTTTTTTGAGTCGGAGTCTGACCATGTTGCCCTTGGTAGATTGCCGTGGCATCACAGCTCATAGCAACCTCAAACTCTTGGGCTTAAGCAATTCTTTTGCCTCAGCCTCCCAAGTGGCTGGGACTACAGGCACCCGCCACAATGCCCCACTATTTTTTTTGTTGCAGTTGGCATTGTTGTTTAGCTGGCCCGGTCCAGGTTTGAACCCGCCAGCCTCGGTGCATGTGGCTGGTGTCATAACCACTGTGCTACAGGCACCGAGCCCCAAGAACTATTTATTCAATGATTTTTTTCTGGAGGCAATGAGGAGCCATGGAAGGTACTTTACTGAGGAAACTGTCAGAATCCATTTAGCCAGCATGGAGTTCAGAATGGCCAAAGAGAAGAATGGAGCAGTTATCCAAATGATGAGGTCTGAGTCAGGCCAGGGGTCACAGAAGTGGCAATGAAGCAAGAGGTGGTGGCTAAGCAAGAGCCCCCGGTGTGTGGGTCTTACCTTGTCAGCTGCTCAGGCCATCATGGGGAGTTGGGCAGCAGAGTGTCTGGCCTCTCTGAGGCTAAGGAGGAGAAGCTACTTGCTTGTGGGGAAGCCCCTGTGGCTCCACCTTAGACTTACCGCTAGGCCCTGGTGGCCTTGGCTTCCTGGCCGCCCTGCCTGTCCTGCGCTGCCCTGGGAGAGACAGAGAACCAGAAGCATGCATTAAAGCCCCAGCCAGGGTGTCCATGGCTTCCACTCAAATGCAGGTAGGGAAACTGAGATCCAGAGGCAAGAAAGGACATGTCTATGACAGCCCTGGGGATCCTAGGCTCCCAGGCTTCTGGTATCAATGTGCTGGAACCCAAGGCGCCCACCCCCACCACATTCCCATCAGTAGTCCCCATTCCTACCTTCATGCCAGGTATGCCTGGGGTCCCATCCTTGCCGTCAGTACCCGGGGAGCCCTAATCAGGATTAAAGTTCAAGGGAGACTCACAATGGGGGAGTATTGGATCAGGCCACCCTCCCACATGTTCCTCGATAACAGCTGCGGAGGGCAGGGATGGAGTGGGTCTGGTCGTCTCAGGAAGCCCCACCAGCCAACCAGGGGAGGGAAGGTGGCATGGGAAGGGGATTAGGAAACGGACACTAGTCCTTCCCTTGTGTGACTGACAGTAGAGCTCAGTCCCAGACGGCTGCAAGCTTTCCACGATCTCTCCTTACATCATCACCTCTATTTATAGGTGAAGAAACTAAGGCACAGAAAGGGAGGCTTTTCTGAGGTTACAGAGTCAGCCACCTGCAGTAAGTTCAGGCTAGACTCCCAGGCTCCTCCGCTGGGGATTTGGACGAATGAACTGGACCCTGTCCACTGGGACTTACAGTTGCTCCCTTCGGGCCTGTGATCCCCTGGAGTCCTCGAACACCTTGGCTGCCCTACAAAGGGAACAAGGAACAGGTCACCTTTGAGATATTGAACTCTTGCATAGGGAGGGGAACAGCTGAGAGCAGTGACCTCTGGGCAGGGGCTGGAGGAGAGGGGCTGGGGAATGTCCTTTTTTCCTGGGCCAGCAGGAGGGAGTGGTCAGTGCCCAGTAGTGAGGCTGGGCTGGGCAGCACAAGGGTGTGGGAGCCAGCACCCACTGAGCTCCTGGCCAAGGTCTTGAGTTCCATGCAGCTAAAGAAACATAACAACTAAATACAATGGGTGGACTTCTTGGGAGTCTTGATTTCATTGAGAACTATGACAGACCATTTTTGAGATAATTAGGAAAAATTGAATAGAGACTGGGTATTCTGTTATGTTAAGGAATAATAGTTTTGGCTGGGCACGGTGGCTCATGCCTGTAATCCTAGCACTCTGGGAGAACAAGGCAGGTGGATTGCTTGAGCTCAGGAGTTTGAGACCAGCCTACGCAAGAGTGAGATCCCATCTCTACTAAAAATAGAAAAACTAGCTGGGTGTTGTGGCAAGCCCCTGTGGTCCCAGATACTCAGAAGGATGAGGCAAAAGGATTGCTTGAGCCCAGGAGTTTGAGGTTACTGTGAGCTATGACACTACAACATTCTAGCCAGGGCATAGAGTAAGACTCAGTCTCAAAAGAAAACCATGGAGTAGTCGTTTGTTAGTTGTGATAAAGATGTGAGAAAAGGTCCCTAGTTTTTAGAAATATGTACAGAAGTAATAAGGGTAAGGTGATGTGTGTTTGAAAACAGAGTAAAGCAATAATAGGAAAGGAAGGTAGATGAAATGAGTATGGCAAAACGTTAGTCCCTGTGGGAGCTGTGAGACAAGGATGTGGGGATTCATTGTGTCATTCTCTCCGCTTTTCTGTATGCTGTATTTAAAATTTGCATTAAAAAGCTAAATAACAGGCTCGGCACCTGTGGCTCAACGGGCTAAGGCACTAGCCACGTACACCCGAGCTGGCGGGTTCGAATCCAGCCCGGGCCCGCCAAACAACAATGACGGCTGCAACCAAAAAATGGCCGGGCGTTGTGGCGGGCGCCTGTAGTCCCAGCTACTTGGGAGGCGGAGGCAGGAGACTTGCTTGAGCCCAGGAATTGGAGGTTGCTGTGAGCTGTGATGCCACAGTTCTCTATCCAGGGTGACAGCTTGAGGCTCTGTCTCAAAAAAAAAGAAAAAAAGGTATTTCTTATATTCAAGGATAAATTCAGATCAGTACAGGAAATTTCAGTCTTTTTCCCATGATACTAAAAACAAAAAGTAGCCACTGTCAGATTTGTGTCCCATTTAGAAAGTAGTAGGAAAGGAGAAGCCACGATCGTGGAAGTGAGCAGGGCTTTGCACACAGGGATCCCTAATTAATGTTGTTTTATAAAAAAGTCAGGAATGGAAATGACTTTGCCAACACCCAGCACTGGTAAGTCCTAGCCACTTTAACCCCAGTTTGAGTACAGATGACAATATTGAATCTGCACAAAAACCATTTTGGCTATCTTTCAATTTTTTTTCTTCTTGTTTGTTTGAGACAGATTCTCACTGTTGCCCTCGGGTTGAGTGCTATGGTGTCATAGCTCACAGCAACCTCAAACTCTTGGGCTCAAGTGATTCTCTAGCCTCAGGCTACCAAGTAGCTGGGACTATAGGCACTGGCCACAACGCCCAGCTATTTTTTTTAGTGACAGGCTCAGGCTGATCTCGGAACTCCTGTGCTCAAGCTGTCCACCCACCTCAGCCTCCCAGAGTCCTGGGATTACAATCATGAGCCGCCATGCCTGGCAAAAAAACTTCAGACCCAGGATAATCCTTGTGAAGATTCAGAGTTACCATGTTTTACCCAAATCGTGTATTGAATTTTTACAGCCAATTTCTTTATAAGTCCCTAGTAACAATTATAGTTCCACACATACAGAAGTAACAATTGCCGATCTAAGTGGCCAGAGTTTTCTAAAGGGTTTGACAGTTTTCTATTATTTGGCAGCTAACTACACTGCTAAAAAGGTCCAAAAAATGTGAAATCATTTTTAAGAAACGTTACCTGAACTGCCTGATATTCTTTGTTTTCGTATTGTGGTGTTCTGTTGTGTTTTGTTTTGTTTTTATAGCTTCACTCAATTCCGTATCATTTTGGGCGATATCAACTTTGCAGAGATTGAGGAAGCTAATCGAGTTTTGGGACCAATTTATTTCACTACCTTTGTGTTCTTTATGTTCTTCATTCTTTTGGTATGTATATTTTTGTTTATAGTGAGGTGATTTGAACTTGATGTTCATAAATCACCATATTCTCTTTTCTCCATCTCCTGTCATTTTAAATAAAGACGCAGGAAATAGAAAAAACATGCAGATATGATATATTAGAAAACATGTTATTTATTGATTCACAGTCTTCAGACTTATTCAAATATGTTTTCCATGGTCTTTCATTTGTCTATCTATATGTCTATTCAATGCAAAAAAATTAGGTCAAGTGCAAATTTATAAAGTTACCTGAAATAGTGCATTGCCTAAAGAGTAGAATATGCTTACATTCTTTCTTAAAACTTGTCAGCACTTTTAAAGCCCCTGCTAGCATGACCTTTCATTTCTCTTTCTTCCTCTTTTTAAAAAAAATAAGAACTGACAAAGCAAGTTAGGTCCAGAATGTCAAGTCATTGTTGAGTGAAGTTTTCCAAGTCAAGATTAAGATACCTTTTTTAACTTAATTATATGTCATGCATCTAGAGACTGCCTACAAAGACAATTCAAAAATTAAGTTGAAAACTAACAATAAATTGAAATTGCCTTTACAATTTTTGCAAAAATCTAATTTTAATTTAAAAATAAAAATTAATTGCAAAAATGTTTTTAAATTCTTGTATAAATTAACATTTTTAATGTTTTTTACCTTAAGTTAATTGAAGGTTTTATTTTTAAGTATTTTGTTCTTTGTCATGATTTTTGTACTTTCACTTGTCCACAGAGAAGGTATTAAATTAAGTTAGCTTAGGCAGTTGGGAATTCTTTACCTAAATACTTAACAACCATCCTATGACAATAACATTTTTTCCATTTTTGTAAATTTTATAAAGATCCTCTGTGAAAGGTTGAATGATCGCATTTTCAGTAATTCAGTATATTATCTCCAAACTCAGTCCAGGTATTCCTGGTTAAGTGTGTGGTATTTACTGATTGAGGATCAGCTGAACGTTGGTTAATAGGACAGAAGGGTCAGGAGTGTCACCTGTAAGGGCCTGTCTCAGCTATGTATTATCTTCTTATTCTCCTCAAAGAGCCCCACACTTTGTTCCATTTCAAATAAGGCAGTTGCAAACATTAGTTAACAGCCATTTGGAATCAAAAATAGAATATTAGATGCTTGAATTGGGGGGAAAAAGGTGGAAGATCTTATTCCAACTAAAGTTATCTGCCTTTAAGTTGAGCAGTTAGCCAAAAACTTACATGAATTCCATGTTCTATTCTCATTTCTGCTACAGATTCTTAAACAATACCCTTTCCTTAATTGATAGAGATACAGTAGCCCATTAAAATAAAAGACTCACTTGTTCATCAATCATCAAATATCCTGCTGTATCACGCATGCTAGTTTTAAAACATAATCCTCTTAAGCTTCTTCTTCCTTTATGTATCAAAAAAAAAAAAAAATAGAGGGAAGAATCAGCCTTTGTTCCTCTCTGACACTGGTAGTACTTTGGATTCTGGAGCACCTTAATCTCTACTGAGAAGGCAAAATCCAAGAATCGAGTTCCATACCTAACCCTTCAGTTGACCTCAGGCCACCGCGCTTTCTCAGTGCATCTGTCTGCCATGAGGGGCAGAATTGTGGCCAGTAGAAACACTCAAATGTAGACCTGTCTGCATGTGGTTCTTTAGTAGACACCACGTTCCAGATTATTCAGTCATTTTATCAGATCCGTCACTAGGACGTGAACAGAAAGCCTTAGTCCTTGTCTTCAAACTATAATAATTTTTTATACTACTGCACAGAAAGGAGTTGCTCTCCCTGTGCCCTCCAGAGATAGACAGGGAGAAGGCTACTTTTGTCACAGAGCTAGCTGTCTTTTAAGGAAACAGCAGGCTGAGTGTAGGGTGGGCCACCTTCTGAAGCTGACTGCCTTGGTGTTAATCGAATGCCCCTGTTTAACAAGAAGCCACAGTGGTGTGAAGTGACTCCACTGAGCCAGGAAACCCTCACTTTCCCCCATCCAGCAACAATGGGACAGGACCTCCTGGGTCAGGCATCCGTCTGAGAATGAAGTAACCCCTGTGAGACAGGATGGGGCTAAGCAGGGTGAACTTACTCCCCCTTACTGGAAGAATCTGTACCTTTCTTAATTTCCTCAAAGGGCCCCACACTTTGTTTCATTTCATTTCAACTAAGGCAATTGCAGGCATTAGCAAAAGTGAACATTAGATGCCTGGAATGGGGAGAAGAAGGTGGAAGATCTTACTCCGACTGAAGTTATCTGCCTTTAAATTAAGCAGTTAGCAAAAACTTAAATGAATTCCGTATTCTATTCTCATTTCTGCTACAGATTCTTAAACAATATCCTTCCTTAGTTTACAGACTCAGCAGCCCATTAAAATAAAAGAGCCCTCATTTGTTCATTCATCAATCATTTAATAAAGATTTACTGAACCACTGTATTTCTGTATATAATGTTATAAACAGTATATAAGACGTACTGAGGATACCGTCCTGCCCTCACAAAGATTCCATGGACTGGTAAATAGATGTAATCTAATACACAGCTCTATAGTGACCAACCACCGTAACATGCTAAAAAGGAAAACAAAAGAAGAGAAGGTAAAAATGGGACCAATCTTCTGGTGCTTCAAGAAAGTGTGTTAGAAACAGGTGTGGGAAATACAAGTCATTCCTGCTGGGGAAGGAAAGGTCAGGACAATGAACTAACCATTGTAGAATAGTAAGTTGGTGAATGTCAATTAGGCAGCGCTTACCTGCATTAGGACCTGCCAGAAGCAATTTGCAGACATTGCCTCATTAACCCTCACAATAAATCAGCAAAGGAGGTGCTATTATTTTTCCATTTTATAAGTGTGAAACAAACAAATCTTAAACAATAGAAAAATTAAACAACATAATCCCAGGTGTGCTTGATTCCACAGTCTATGTTCTTTTAGAAAGTTTTTCTTTGCTGTCGTCCTAGGAGGCCTACTGTATTCTGATCTGCAGAGGTCTTTTAAACTTTTTAAAATATGGTCTGTGAATCTCAAATATGATGATATAGCAAAACTTGGAATAAACATAGAATTCTACTTGTATGCAATGACTACTGAAATTTGAAGAGCTTTTTAGGATTCTCCACCATAGTAATTTATATGGAATTTTTTAAATATAGAGAACATAGATAAGCAAAAATAATAAAATAATCCCATCATTCGTAAGTAAATATATTCATATTTTATTGTATTTCTTTTTGAAAAATATGTCACAGTATATGGCTTTGTTAAGTATGAATATACATTACATTTTCCTTTGGCATGATTTAATGGAGAAAATAATTTCCCCAAAGAATGTGGTAGCAAAATGATTAATTTATGAATTCAGAAAGCACTCACATTGGCAGGGGGGTGGAGAAGTGTACTAAAAGGCTTGTTTGGACTTTTGGATTGATGTTTACAGATAGATTCCTTGCTTTAATTTTTGTCCTCTTTTGACTTACAAACAGAACATGTTTTTGGCCATTATCAATGATACTTACTCTGAAGTGAAATCTGATTTGGCTCAGCAGAAAGCTGAAATGGAACTCTCAGATCTTATCAGAAAGGTAAGAAGAGCTGTGATTCTCAGAATTGTCTTATTTCCTACATAAAATGAGCATTGTTTCAGCCAGGTTTCCAAATCAGCATTGATCTTCCATTGAAACTGTTTTAAAAAGAGTAGATTGCTATAATTCAGGAATGATTTTAATGTTCCCGATCTTGGAGGCTTGATGGATATACTGCTAGCTCGCACTTAAATTTTAGAACCATTTTATGCCCTGGAACTAAATTCTCAATAATCTTTTGACTCTTTCAGAACTGAGCTGATGGTTTCATCACTTTGTTTGTTTTGGCATCTTGGTTAGAAATCCTGAGTTCAGAATAAAGTAGAAAGGAAGATTATATAAAGGCATTTCCAGCTTTTCTATCTCAACTGCCATTTAAAAAAGAAAAGAAAAAGTTTTAGAGGAAAATACTCAGTAGTTCAATCTTTACCCTTGACCTTCCAGGGCGGTTTTTAAGTAGTTGAAGGAAAAGGTCCCTCCACAGATTCAGGCTGTAGCATGGGGGCCTGAGAACTTTTATTTATGCACCTTCTCAGGAAGTGTTTGTTAAATAGAAGGGCAGGACAGGAAAGTTGGGTGACTTTGTTCTTCTCTATGTGACTTCTTTACTTGGTTTAAAGTGTAAAAGTTATACAAGAGTAAATAACTGCATTTAGTGACCACAGCTTGTTTCCTAACATCGTTTTGCTAAAATGTAGCAGCTCCTTAACTGTAATGTGTTTTTCTTTTTCTTTTTTGATTGGTTCAAGCCTTAGGACTGTGTTGTCTGTTGTATTAGAAAATTTTAGCCTCTTAAAACAAACTTCCCTAGATAGGACCTAAAAGTCACATTATCCTGAATTCTGCAGAGCAATTGGTTACGTTTCCCCAGAGCACATTACAAACATTTCACACAATTCTGGTAATGTACAAATTTTAGTTACCACAATTTTGTTAAATAATAGGCCAAGTCCCCAAGAGCAAAGTTCACATTTCAGTTATCCCGGTACATATTAACTGACATTTGAACAGTAGCACAAAGTACAAACAGCTCTTCAGTCTACAAATCAGTTACCCAAGTAACAGATATGCCTCGAGCTCAGTGGCTTGTCGTGATGCAACTGCGGAGCGCTGCCACGTGGTCACCGCACATCTGCTACCCAGTTCACACGAGCTCGTAGGGCTGCTTCCTTGTCTCCCAGGAATAAAACCAGGTGACCTTTAATGAAAATGCATAATTGAAAAAGAGAGTGGGCCAGCAAAGATGAAAGTTCAGGCAAGAAGCAAGAGGCTCACTTGAGGCCAGGAGTTTAAAGCCTGAGCAAGTATAAGTTCCCATGTCTATGAAAAATTTAAAAATTAGCCAAGTGTGGTGCCTGTAATACAGACCCAGTTACTCGGGAGGCTGAAGCAGGAGGATCACTCGAGCCCTGGAGTTTGGGATTGCTGTGAGCTATGATGACACCACTGTATTTGAGCCCAAGGAAGAAACAGAAAAATGACAGCACTGAAAGTGAAATTCAAAGCAAACACAATGGATTTATAAAACCCGTAACTGACCTTAAAGTGTAGCCAGAAAAACTTAGTGAAGGAAGGTTTATCAGTGTAAATGAGGAAAGTGGTAGTGAAGAGAAGGGTGAAGATGTCTCAGAAGAAATGATAGTGTCAAGCCAGGCACAATGGCTCACGCCTATAATCCTAGCACTCTACAAGGCTGAGGAGGGTGGATTGCCTGAGCTTAGGAGCAACTAGCCTGAGCCAGAGGGAGACCTCATCTCTACTAAAAGAAATAGAAAAACTAGCCTAGTGTTGTGGCGAGTGCCTGTAGTCCCAGCTCCATGAAAGTCCGAGGTGGGAAAATCGCTCACACCCAGTAGTTTGAGGTTGCTGTGAGCTACAGTGATGCCATGGCGCTCTATCGAGGGGGCAAAGGGAGACTCCATCTCAAAAAAAAAAAAATGC
Organism: Perodicticus potto; assembly: GCA_963574655.1. Taxonomy (NCBI): domain Eukaryota; kingdom Metazoa; phylum Chordata; class Mammalia; order Primates; family Lorisidae; genus Perodicticus; species Perodicticus potto. The sequence goes on along the minus strand of CAUYRH010040330.1, from coordinate 14,380 downwards.
TGGCAATAAAACTTCACATTAAAGGAACTTTTGTTAGAGATATTTCATAATAATGAAAGTGCAAAAGAAAAAAACATTGGAAGTAATCCATTTTAAGAAAGGAGTATGACAGTGCATAAAAAAGACATTCGCTCCATATTGTAAGCGGATGATGTAATAACACACGGAAGACGAGGCCCCTTCAGACTACTCTGGATATGCAGTTTACAAAGAAATAAAACACTCTGTTTTTCAGGGTTTCTAATGTTTTAAATTTCAGTGTGTCCAATACTTACTCATTTTGGGTTTTTTTTCCTATAAACTTATGCAAAAAACTGAGGGAGTTTTTAATGTTTTGACAAAAAGTTGAAGGTCAAACTCACACAACCCAAGAGCTACCTGAAGTTTGACAATGAAAAATCCTCAGGTACATTTCACTGGGACTATTTTTTACACACTAAACATATATAAGGAAATTACTGAGTATGAGATAATCATATGAGTCAGGTTTCTTGGTGTTCTTAAGTGCTCTTGCATATTCCTATGTATTTTGAGGCAGACAGTTATGGACTATTTAGTGATTTTTTTGTGTCTGTCACCTGAACCTGAATATACATATGGATAAAGAAGGTTCTTCCTAATTTATTAGAGATCCTGACATTTTCCATGTAACTTTTCCATAAGAGTTATATGGAAGCATTATACGGAAAACTGGGTACACTCATTTTTCATTCATTCAACACATACTTGTTTTGTTTTGGTCCATTTTATACCAGGCAATGGGTTGATGGTAGTTACTACTGTAAATGAAGGTAAAGCAAATGCAGAAGTACAATAAACTAGGCCAATTCTTTTTTTTTTTTTTTCCCTAATAGGGCTACCATAAAGCTTTGGCCAAACTAAAACTGAAAAAAAATACCGTGGATGACATTTCAGAGAGTCTGCGGCAAGGGGGAGGCAAGTTAAACTTTGATGAACTTCGACAGGATCTCAAAGGGTAAGAATCACACTTCCTGAGGCCCTGGGAGGTTCTTGCTTCCAAAGATAAGTTCTTAGTGATAAGGATTCCTCTGGCCTGAGTTCTCACAGAAAGGTAGGTTTGTTTTCAGAGTCAGGTGTCTTCTGGGTCATGTTGTTAGAGGAGGGTGGCTCCTCCGCCGTCCTCCTTCCCTCTTGCAATTTGCTGGTTCTGGGTACAAGGATGATTTCACTTTTATCCTCTCAATAATTTCAGGAAGGGCCATACTGACGCAGAGATTGAGGCAATATTCACAAAGTATGACCAGGATGGAGACCAAGAACTCACTGAACACGAGCACCAGCAGATGAGAGACGACTTGGAAAGAGAGAGGGTGGGTCCAGTTCAGGAGAACCTGATTCGATTCAGCTCCCACAGTGTCCCGGCCACTGTGCAGCATTGAGGGCTGCTAAGAATCCCCTGTACTCACCGCCCACCCCGCCATTTTGATCGGTTTATGCATTGGTTCTCTGGAGTTACATAAAAAATGGATTAAGTTGTCATGATATAAAAAAGGCAAACTGAAGAGTGATGCAAAACAAAAGTCAAACTAACAGATTATGGATGAAGCTAGAAGGATGCATTCCATAAAATCTACATGTGCTTATTAAGATTTGGCTATGCATTCGGCCCTAAGACTTCCTGTAATCAATTTGAAAGAGAAGCCTGATTAGTTGCATAGCTCGCAAGGTGCCTAAGAGTGAGAAAAAAAAAATTTATCAAGAGATACGAAAGTATTCTGGTTAGCTATTTAGGTTGTTAACATTTAGTAGTAAAATAAAGTCAACAGGAGGAAACATCTAGAACAGTGGTTTCTAAATGCTGCTTCACAAAACAGTGCCAGTAGGGGATAAATGTCACCAATCATAGTGAAACTTGAGTGCAGAGAAGGAATAAAATTTTCACAAAAATTTATATTTAGTCATTCTTATTCTGAGATTATATCTTCCAACTTTGGAGCCATTGAGGTTTTATCTTTTGTGAAAAGAAGGTGATACAGGTTGAGCATTCTTTTTTTTTTTTTTTTTTTTTTGAGACAGAGTCTCAAGCTGTTGCCCTGGGTAGAGTGCTGTGGCATCACTATTCACAGCAACCTCCAACTCTTGAGCTTAAGTGATTCTCTTGCCTCAGCCTCCCAAGTAGCTGGGACTACAGGCACCCACCACAAAACCTGGCTGCTTTTTTTTTTTTTGGTTGCAGTTATGATTGTTGCCAGGTTGAGCAATTTTAACTCAAAAATCTAAAATTCAAAATGCTCCAAAATCTAAAATGATTTGAAGACTAACATGATACTTGTAGGCCATGTTCAAAAGAAACACTTATTAGAGTAGTTTGGATTTGGGGTTGAACTGGTAACTATAATTCAAATATTCCCCCTCAAAAAAAATCTGAAACACCTCTGGCCCACAGCATTTCAAATAATGGATACTCAGCCTATAATATACTTCTTCATTGTATTTTTTCTTTAGTGTGTCTGTGTTTGAGATTGCCCCAGGCTAGAGGAACATGGTATCATAGCTCACAGCAACCTCAAACTCCTGGGCTAAAGCCAACCTCTTTCCTCAGCCTCCTGAATAGCTGGGACTACCAGTGTAAACCACCACATTCATCTAGTTTTCCTATTTTTAGCAGAGATGGGGTCTCGCTCTTGCTCAGGTTGGTTTTGAACTCCTGCGCTCAAGCAATCCCCTCTCTTTGTCCTCCCAAAGTGCTAGGATTGCAAGTGTGAGCCACCTCGCCTGGCCTCTTTATTGTGTTTGTAGTATTGTTTCTTGTTCAAAGAAAAAGTTAGTGACTTCTTCCGGACAGTGCCTGTGGCTCAAAGGAGTAGGGCGCTGGCCCTGTATACTGAAGATGGTGGGTTCAAACCTGGCCCCGGCCAAAAACTGCAAAAAAAAAAAAAAAAAAAGTTAGTAACTTCTTGCTGGTTGTTAAAATCTGTTTTGAAAATTTGCCAATTCGCGAAATTGAAAATTATGGGAATTATAGCCGTGTGTTGTAGTGGGCACCTGTAGTCCCAACTACTTGGGAGGCTGAGGCAAGAGAATTGCTTAAGCCCGAGAGTTGGAGGTTGCTGTGAGCTGTGATGCCACAGCACTTTACTGAGAGCGACATAGTGAGACTGCCTCAAAAAAGAAAAAAAAAGAAAGAAAATTGTGGGAATCCCAGTCTGGCATAAACCACAAGGAAGTGCTAGGTAAATGGTGCACATCCTTTTCCTCCTTACTCTGTCCTTGCTGAAGCTTCTGTGGGGTCTCGGTGTCCCTGCTGCTCCCTCAATGCCCATGTTCTTCAGGAGGACCTGGATTTGGATCATAGCTCTTTACCGCGTCCCATGAGCAGCCGGAGTTTCCCCAGAAGCCTGGATGACTCTGAAGAGGATGATGATGAAGACAGCGGACATATCTCCAGGAGGAGAGGAAGCATTTCTAGTGGGGTGTCTTACGAAGAGTTTCAAGTGTAAGTATAAATGAGTTCGCAGGATTTAGGCTGCGTAAGGTGCAAATGAGGCCATGCATTTTCCTCATTTCTCTCAATTCACTCCTTTCCTTACTAAACATCGATTCTTTTTTATAACTTTTATTAGTGTTTTTTCTTTCTTTTATATATAATGTGTTCACTATAGGAAAATTAGCACATAAAGGTAAAAGAAAATATTAAAGTCTCCCAAAAGCCTAGCAACCAAACATCCATTAATACCAATTAATATCTCACTATGTCTCAAACTCCTGGCCTCAAATGGTCCCCCCGCCTCAGCCTCCCAAAGTGCTAGGAATATGAGCATGAGCCACCATGCCCAGCCATGAACATTTTATTTGTTATACTTTTAAATTCTAAGAATTTCTCTTTGATTCTTTTAAATACTCTCTATTCCTTTTTTGGTAGTTGGTGAGATTCTGTGTTTGATGACACATTGTCATCATGCCTTTATTAATTTAACCATGATTTCCTTTAGTTCTTTGAATATGTTTATAATAGCTACTTTGAAGTCTCTGCCAATTCTGGGATCTGGGACCTCTCAAACACAGTTGAGTTCTGTCGTCTGCTTTTTTCTCTCCTGTGTATGGGTCACATTTTCCTGTTTCTTTACGCCTCTCATATTTTGTTGAAAATTGGACATGTTAAATAATAGTATTGTAGCGACTGTGGGTACTGATTCTCCTTCCTGTCCAATTTGTTCTTACTGCTCTTCGCTTGTTTACTTTTCAGTAGTTTATTTCCCCCATAGTATGAAGCCTCTGATGTTGTTCCTAGGGGGCCACAGCTATGGCACGAGCACAGTCATCCTGGGAGGATGTGGTTCTAGCAGGGCTCTGGTCATTTTTCCCTGATCACTCCCAAACCTTCTGTCCCTTTTGGTATTACACCCAGCTCTTAGGTTCCTTCGTTGGCTGACCCTCAAATGCCTTGCTCTATAAATTGCTTCATAATCTGACCCAATTAAATGTGGGCTCCTTTGCAGGTACAGTCTTTAACTGTTCTCTTAGCTGTCTCTTTCCCTGCTTCCCTCTGGTAAACCAGCTGGGAAGCAGTTAATCTCCTGACGACCAGCCTCCCCCACAATCTTCGTTGCTTTCAAGAGCATCCTTAGGGCTGAATTTCCCCACACTTTATTCCAAATAAAGTCATTTCACTTGAGAAGAACTCTATATTCCTGTTACCTACTTCTTTCCCTGGGCAATACCTCTGTGCCACTGCTCCAGACGTGGAGCCAGGGACAATGGCCTACCACTCTCAGAGCAATAGCCCTGCTTTATGAACAAGGCATGAGGCTGGGATGGCAGCTTCTGGTCTTCTCACCTTGCCTGTCTTGCTATGGAAACTCCACCTTACACGTAGGGGCTGAGCCGAGGAGAGAGCCCCAGGCCTCTCACCTGCTCTTGCCTGGATTAAGCCTCTGCAACATGGAGCTGAGAGTGGGAGCGCTAACATGAGCAATGCTGGCAGCCTGACCCCCCCCAGACGATATTACAGCCCTGGGCTGGGAGCGGGGGATGAAGGAGCCCTCTGTTCTCAGCTGCATCTACCTAGAAGGGTCACACCTACCTAGAGGGGTGCTGTCACAGCGAGCTGGGGACAGGAGAGAGGGCTCAAAATAGGGTTCAAATGCCACAGACTCTCACTCTTCTGATTGAAATTTAGTCGATTTTCTTAAATCAGTGCCTTTCCATTTGCTGTATGCCATTAAATTTTTTCTGGGGATTATAAATATTTTGAGGTTTTGTTGGTTTTTTGTAGAGACGGAGTCTCACTTTATCGCCCTCGGTAGAGTGCTGTGGCATCACACAGCTCACAGCAACCTCCAGTTGGTGGGCTTAGGCGATTCTCTTGCCTCAACCTCCCGAGTAACTGGGACCACAGGTGCCCGCCACAACACCCAGCTATTTTTTTGTTGCAGTTGGGCCGGGGCTGGGTTTGAACCCGCCACCCTCGGTATATGGGGCCAGCGCCCTACTCACTGAGCCACAGACGCTGCCCAATATTTTGAGTTTTTAAAAATAATTTTCTAACAGTTTCACTTGAGAGAGAGTCTACGTGCTGCCTTTCCAGAGCCTACATCCAGTGTACAGGGTTCTTAAGTATTGATATAACATTTTTCTTATTCAGAATAACGGGGTCATAAGTGAACATAGTGTTTTCATACTGCTTTTTTTAAGGTTTATTTACTTAATATATTGTGAACATATTCTATTTCACAATATATTCTATTAAATATTCTGTCCCAATATAATATCTAGTGTCTCCTTAGAATTTCATTGTATAAAACAGTGTTTTTCAACCTTTTTTATCTCACAGCACCCTTAAACCTGTAGTTACACTTCTGTGGCACACTTAAATTATGTCAATCCAAAAAAAAAAAGAGTAATAAAAAGAATGTACTTGCTGTGCTTTGAACTTCTTTTGAAAATAATTTAATTAATAATCTTTAAAACTTTTCTTGGCGCACCTCAGATCCCCTCATGACATACCAGGTGAAAATCACTGGTATAGGCTCAGTGCCTGTGGCTCAACGGGCTGAGGCACCAGCCACGTACACCTGAGTTGGCAGGTTCAAATCCAGCCTGGGCCCGCCAAACAACAATGACGGCTGCAACCAAAAAATGGCCGGGCGTTGTGGCGGGCACCTGTGGTCCCAGCTACTTGGGAGGCGGAGGCAGGAGACTCGCTTGGGCCCAGGAATTGGAGGTTGCTGTGAGCTGTGATGCCACGGCACCCTATCCACAATGACAGCTTGAGGCTCTGTCTCAAAAAAAAAAAGAAAAGAAAAGAAAAGAAAATCACTGGTATAGATGCACAATAATTTATTTAAATAACCTGTTGATTCTTTGATAGAGCCACTTTTTAGTGATCCACTATTAAGAAGCAGCACTCTAGTAAATATTCTTGTAGCCAAGGATTACACAGTCTCAAAGAAAATTTCCTTTCATTTTTTAGGACACATTATCACCTGCACCCAGGCTGTAGTACAGTGGTGTTTTCATATTCACTGTATCCTTGAATTCCTGGGCTTAAGCGATCCTCCTGCCTCAGCCTCCTGAGTAGCCAGGACTGTAGAGTTGCAGTTCCAGGATTAGATATTGCTGTGTTGCCCAGGCTGGTCTTGAGCTCTTGGCCTCCAGTGATCCACCTGTCTCAGCCTTCCAAAGTGCTGAGATTATTGGCATGAGCCACAGTCTCAGCCTCCTTTAGAAAAGGTTCTAAAAATGAAATGTCTTCATAACAGGAACAGCATACATTTTTAAGAGTTCTGTATAAGTGATTTGTAGGAACATTGGTCCAGTGAACGCTGCCACCAGCAGTGCTGAAAATGTATCTCTAAAGCTTGAAACCACTTAAAAGGGTTTCAGATGATCATACTGCTTAAGAAAAAGAGAACTCCTAGCATTTCCACTTTCAAAGCCATCTGGCTGAGAAGACGCTGACCAGGGCTCTACCCCTCTGCATTGTGCTTTCCGGCAGCCTGGTGCGGCGAGTGGACAGAATGGAACACTCCATCGGCAGCATCGTGTCCAAGATCGACGCCGTGATCGTGAAGCTGGAGATCATGGAACGTGCCAAACTGAAGCGAAGGGAGGTGCTGGGACGGCTGCTGGAGGGCGTGACCGAGGTAAAGGGTCCTGGGCATGGCTAGGGAACAAGGAGCTGCTCACTGAGTCAAATAGATGTCATGACATTGTTTTCTGCTGGAATTAGTGAAGAAGAGTGGGAAAAAAAAAAGGATTATGTGGGCAGAAATTCACAATGTTGTTTCCATTTACTCTCATTTTTAGAATTTTTTTTTCCTGAGGTAGAAACCCTCTTTGTTTCGATAAAATATCAAGATAGTCATATTTTGTACCCCTTACCTTGAGATGTCTGCCTCTCTCCATAACTGCAGACCACATGAGATAATCTGGGGGTGTTACATTCTTTTCTTTTTTCTTCTCTGTTTTTTTTTTTTTAGAGACAGAGTCTCATTCTGTTGCCCTGGGTAGAATGCCCTGGCATCAGCCTAGATAACAGGACCTCAGATTCCTGGGTTCAAGTGATCCTCCTGCTGCAGCCTCCCAATAGCTTGGACTATAGGCCTACACCACCATGCCCAGCTAATTTTTCTATTTTTAGTAGAGATAGGGTCTCGCTCTTGTTCAGGCTGGTTTCAAACTTCTGAGCTCAAGCAGTCCACCCACCTCAGCCTCCCAGAGTGCTAGGCTTACAGGCGTGAGCCACCAGGCCCCACTGAGATCTTACTTTTTTTTTTTTTTCTTAGAGTTTCAAACTATCACCCTGGGTAGCAGAGTACCAGGGAGTCATAGCTCACAGCAACCTCAAACTCCTGGCCCAAGTGATTCTCTTGCCTCAGCCTCCCAAGTACCTGGGACTACAGGCGCCCCCCACAACACCCAGCTATTTTTTGGCCCGAGCTGAATTTGAACCTGCCAGCTCCGGTATATGTGGCTGGTGCCCTAACTGCCTGAGCTACAGGCGCCAAGCCAGGTCTTACTTTCTTAATACTTCACACACTCGTGACCCTGCCTTCAGCAGAGAGTAGAATTAAGTGAAAAATTACCCGAGTGACTTTGAGAATTGCCCAACAGGCTATAAATCTGCATTCGTCCCTAACTACAGATTATTTGGCCCCCAGATTCCCTAACACAGTTTCTAAGTAAAAGAGTGTGCATTGCCCACCTCCAACATCCTGGTTCCCTTTTCTCTTTTTAGGATGAAAGACTGGGTCGTGACAGTGAAATCCACAGGGAACAGATGGAACGGCTCGTGCGAGAGGAGTTGGAACGCTGGGAATCTGATGACGCCGCTTCCCAGATAAGTCATGGGTTAGGCACACCAGTGGGACTGAATGGTCAACCTCACCTCAGAAGCTCCCAGCCGTCATTGTCACAGTCTACAGAAGGCATGGAAGGTGGAGGTGGGAATGGGAATTCTAATATCCATGTATGACCTGTGTGTGTTAGTATGTGTGTTCCTAACAGGTGACAGGGCAGCTGTCCTGAATTGCTGTTCATAAGAACACTATTTATACACCCTGACTGCCATGGGATTCAGATGTTTGTGACCGATTGTTAATCTTCTGCACTTTAATTTATTTCGTATAAAATTTACCCATGGAGCGAAGAAGACCTTTTTTTTCTTTTTCTCATCTGAAAAATCTAGGTGTAAATACTGAGTACAGAAAAAGAAATCTTTGTAAAGTATGTGGGTGGTATGCCGGATGCTCCATGACTGAGTTTTCTCAGTTGCCAATGAAGTAGCCTTTCAAAGCTAGAGGAGAACTGTCACAGGGCTTCTGAAATCTCCTTTCCAGTCACAAAAATAAGCAATGTCATGTTTGCCTAGTGTGTGAAGGCATTCCTTTCCACTCTGGCACAGCTCATGAGCTTCGTGCATAGCTTTCTTTCAGAAAGGAGATTTCTATTTCAACTACCTTCCTGGGGTAAACTTTTCTACATGGTAAAATGGAAAAGAACTCCAAATCATAGAATGGGTATGTGGTCATTATGCTAGAATTTGTATGAATGGTGACAATATTAAGTACTATTCATTTTTTTTATTTTATCTAATATCTCTGGGATGTTACCACTTAATTTTTACCTTATTTTGGCTCTTAATTTGAAATGAGCTGAGTAAAACTACCAAAAATCAATTCTATCAATTATAGGATAAAATGGCACAGTCCGTAACCATAACAAGATAATTGCTGGATTTTTTTGTCACTTTAGTTTGACTTTTTCTAGTAATTGGTTTAGTGTAAAGATTGTCTTTCCTGTGTGGCTCCACTCATTTGCAACCGAATTTAATATTATAATCTATTGTAGTAAGACCACCTTACTAAGTTTTTAGTATGCACTGGAGATTTTTAACCCAACAAACATGTTCACTGTAAACAAAATTTTAAGAAAATTTTGAAACTCATAAGTTTGGTCTTATACTACTTCAAGAATGTAATACTCGGCTTGGCACCTGTGGCTCAAGTGGCTAAGGTGCCAGCCACATACACCTGAGCTGGCAGGTTCGAATCCAGCCTGGGCCCGCCAAACAATAATGGCGGCTGCAACCAAAAAATAACTGGGCTTTGTGGGCGACTGTAGTCCCAGCTACTTGGGAGGCTGAGGCAAGAGAATCGCTTGAGCCCAGGAGTTGGAGGGTGCTGTGAGCTGTGATGCCACAGCACTCTACCCAGGGGGACAGTTTGAGGCTCTGCCTCAAAAAAAAAAAAAAAAGAATGTAGTACTCAAGTATTCTTGATCGTGTATGTCAGAACTAGAATTTACAATCCAAATGAAGATCAATTTAATAAAAGGGAGTTTTTAGTACTGAAAGTTCATTCAGTATCAAAAGGTATCAGCTTAAGTTTTCATTAACAGTGGCTATTTTCATTAGGAGAGGGTCTCAACAAATTTTTGGAGGAAAATCTATTTATCAATAAAAATAAAAATTGTATTCTACGAAACTGTTAAGTATGGTAATTTTTTCAGGGCTAATAGGATAAACAAGAGAGAATATGGTGTGGGTAAGTAACCCTCACTTGGAGAACTAACATAAAAGAGTCCTGTTTTTTCACACTATATTTTAAATTCACAACTTGTTTATTTAGTTGGTAGAATATGTCAGTCAAATCTCCAGTGAAAGCATGAGCAAACAGTGACCTTGAGAATTGCCCAGACAGGCTATAAATCTCCATTCTTCCCTAACTACATATTATTTCTCAGTTAGCTTCTATAAAAGTGAAATGTATTTGGTTTCTTGAACAGTTATTCTTCGTGGCTTCATCTCTATCTTAACTTTTCTTTCGAATATGCTACATAGAGTTCTTTATTACTACATGCTAGCATGTGCATTCCAGGGATATTGAGTGTACATATGTATGTATGCGTTCCATGTTGTTACATGTAAACAAACTTCAATTTGAAGTGCAGCTATTATGTGGTATCCATATGTCTTGACCAGGTACCATAGATTAATTGTGGTCACTGGAAAGTCTTTTTATAATACTTATTATTATGCTATTTTTCATTTCACTTGTAAAATTTTGCAGAATTCTTTCTTTTTACTCATAAATTAGGTGTATTTTTCTTCTTTAGTCATAGAGAATTCCTCCCTGATCCCATCCCTATCATCTTCCCCTATGAATGGGTATTATTAAGAAGATGTTTTGTATGCAAGTCTTTCTCGGCAATCAAGAATCTTATTAATGTGTAATATTGAGTCCTTTACTTGTTAATAAAGACTTGACGTAATAGCAGATGTAAGAGTTGTCTATTTCCTAAGTAGAAGCAGTTAGGTGGTTTGCGTCTTATCATGAGATTAACGACACCTTCTCCTTCTATTTCCAAAAACAACATAATCGACACATTTCTTGTTTATTATGGCAAATATGCATTTCAGGTAACTAATGAGCCTTTAAACACCAGGCTGTCGTGCATGGTGTCTTATATTCTATTCCCCTCAGAAGTAGACCCTGAGTCAAGGATTCCAGGGCAGGTGGTTTGTGCGGGAGGTGTCGGCAACAGGGATGGTAGGTGGGGGAGACAGGGAAGAGAGGCGTCACTAAAGTGTTGTCAAACTAGCTAACTGTGTAGGCTGTTGAAGCCTAGTTCCTGTGGTGAAACTCTGGAAAACAGAATAGAATAAAACCAGTTCAGACTCATCCCACCTGAGGGGCTGGGCCTTCACTTGGAAGGCCACTCCAGGAGAATGGTAATAGTAGAACCTCCATAGTTGACCATCTCCCTACATGGACTACCTCCTTCAGTTGACCTCATTTTCATAGACTGTGCATGTACCACCTCTACATGTCAGTACAATAGGCCTAGTTCTTTATGTTGACCACCTCTGTATGTTGACCAGTTTGTTGTAGTCCCTTTTAGTGGTCAACTTACAGAGTTTCTACTGTACTTCCCTAACACTTCCAACAGACAGTAGCCCTGGCTGGCTTCTGAGCAAGCCTACAGGCAGAGGCGCAGACTCTGGTAGTTGAAAATCAATGAACATACACCGAAGGGCTGTGGCACAAAGGATGTGGGCATGACTTACAATCACACTTGGTTCAATGGCAAGGGATCCCATTCCCTTAGAATACAAAGCAAACGGTGCCCCTGCAGCTGTGCCATGTGATGACCTTGCATGTAGGCTGCCCATAAAACTGGGAGAAGTTTAAAGTACAGGAAAAACAGCACTAGCTGAGATTCTGGTCCCCTGTACATAGGTATGCAATTAAGTTAAAGCTAGCATTTCCAGTACAACCAGGAGAAGGCAGTATGGTACCTAGCACAGTGATGTGCTCAATAACAACCTGTGAATCAGCAGAAAGGAAGGGAATTCTTAATGATTTCAAATTTGAAAGGTAAATACACAGTACTGATATTGCCACATAATCAAAAATTTACTTAAAATTCTTCTGTAAGTAGTTGTTCATATATACCATAGTATATTTCAAAATTGGGATCATATTGTTTGTACAATATGATGTATGTACATATACATACATATGTCTAGTAGTACAATATGTCTACTTTTCTTTTTCTTTTTCTTTTTTTTTAGACAGAGTTTCATTTTGTCACAGTGCCATGGAGTGACAGTTCACAGCAACCTCAGACTCACTCAAGCAATCCTCTTGTCTCAGCCTCCTGAGAGCTGGGACTATAAGCGCCTGCCATAACACCTGGCTATTTCTTTTTTTTAAAATGTAGAACGCTTCATGAATTTGCTTGTCATCCTTGCGCAGGGGCCATGCTAATCTTCTCTGCCGTATCATTCCAATTTAAGTATATGTGCCGCTGAAGTGAGCACCACTCGGCTATTTTTGGTTGTAATTTGGCCGGGGCCGGGTTTGAACCCACCATGCTTAGTATATGGGGCCAGCGCCCCATCCACTGAGCCACAGGTGCCGCTCAATTTTACAATTCTTTAAGGTTTCCATTTTTTCATGTGAATGATCTGGGTTTTTTCCTCTTATGACCTACTGATTCTGATACTGACAAAAAATTTTAATACTATTTAATTACCTAAAGATGTAATGAAAAGGATTAATTGCCCCTTATCACACAATGTAAGTAGTAAGACAACAAGGGCATTTCATAGAAATGGTATCCACTTGAGCTGTGCTGCACCCAGAGAGATGGAAAAATTGAATATAAAGCACCTTCCAATATAAGTTTGCCAAACGGATTTAGCATTGGCAATATTTGGTCACTCAAGAAAATGGAAGGATAGGGGTGGTGCCTGTGGCTCAAAGGAGTAGGGCACTGGCCCCATATGCCAGAGTTGGTGGGTTCAAACCCAGCCCCAGCCAAAAAAAAGAAAATGGAAGGATAATGATAAGAGCTATCTTGAAAATGTAAGCTATGTTCTATTTATAAATAATAGTAGAAAGCTATCAAGTAGCTTGGACAACAAAAATAGCTTTGAGAAATGCAAAATTCATGAAGCATTAAAGGAAATAACCAAGAAAATACAAATGCCCATGAACACAACCTTTAACCATACCCTACCCTGCATTGTTTTGTTTCTCATCTTGTAATTTGCCTGTTGCTTTGTTACTAAAGGAACAAAGGGGTCGAGACCCACAGGTTGAGAACCGCTGAGGGTTGTATGGAACAGGCATAGAATTAATGCTGTTAATACAAGTTTTATTATTTATCTTGACCAGTCTCTTAGTTTATCAAATAAATCTTAACATACCATTGAATTGAACGTGAAGTTGCAGATGTAGAAAAAGCAAACTAGCCAGGTGCAGTGGCCCACACCTATAATCTTAGCACTCTGGGAGGGTAAGGCAGCTGGATTGCTTGAGGTCAGAAGTTTGAGACCAGCCTGAGCCACAGCAATACCCTGTCTCTATTAAAAATACAAAAACTAGCCAGATGTTTAAGGTTGCTGTGAGCTATGAAGATGCCAGGGCACCCTACTCTGGGCAACAGCGTGAGATTTTGTCTCAAAATAAAAAAAAAAGGGACAACAACCAGAAACACATATGAAATGTGTTTATATTTTGTTTCTTTTATATTTTTATAAACTTATTAACTTTTATTAACTTTTATATTTTGTTTCTTTTTTTGAGACAGAGTCTCAAGCTGTTGCCCTGGGTAGAGTGCTGTGGCATCACAACTCACAGTAACCTCAAACTCTTGGGCTTAAGCGATACCCTTGCATCAGCCTCCCAAGTAACTGGTACCACAGGCGCCAAGCCACAACGCCCAGCTATTTTTTGGTTGAAGTTGTAATTGTTGCTTAGCAGGCCTGGGCCAGGTTTGAACCTGCCACCCTCAGTGTATGTGGCCGCCACCCTGCCAACTGAGCTATGGGCGCCACCTATTTTTATATGTATATATATTTTTTTATTCTAGTCTGTCCTTTAAATGAACAAAACATACTTGTTTTCCACTAGATTAAAAAAATAAGATTTTGAACTTAAAGCTTGCAAAACCTTTAAGTTCAAAACTTTATCTATTTTACCTTTAAGTTCAAAATAAAAATGTTTTCATCAAGACTATGTGTTTTATCATGAAATCCCAAACAAATCTGCCCAAAGTCTTTATGTAAAGCAAAGCAGTTTCTTGATCAATAATTCCTTTTTATGTTAAAATTTCTAACATAACATCTTCTATAGAAGTGGTGCCGTAAGTTTCTCACAATCAACCCCAATTAATGTTTTAGGCAGTTTTATCTTCTCCACCACTGCCACCACTTTCTCCTCCTGCCATTTCCCCCAAAGGGGAGCATTCTGATAATTTTGGATATGCAGGAAAATAAAGACCCTGTCAGGAGTGTCCAACCCACAGCCTGCAGGCCATGTGTGGATTAGGTGAGGACTTCCTTGCTTATCCGTGGTGGCGGGTATGATGAAAATCATGCAGTACCCTTTTTTTGCTCATCAGCTTTTAT